>ML787969.1:508832-527302 GCA_009831015.1 Picea engelmannii
AGGACCTCTTGTTTAATTGAACTATGCAATTTTGGTTGACTTTACTATAACAGACATGGTCAAATGTAGTGTGAAGTCCATTTCTAGATTGAAACACTTGTTGTTTAATTGGCCTATGTAACATATGTAGTGAAATGTTGTGTCAAAGTCCATTTGTAGAGTGAAACATCTATTGTCAATTTTGGTGAATTTTCTATACCAGACGTAGTGAACTATAGCAGACATGGTGAAATGTTGTGTGAAAAATGCTGGTGTCAATTTTGGTCGATTTTACTACAACAGATGCAGTGAAATGTTTTGTGAAGTCCATTTGTAGATTGAAAAACTTGTTATTTGATTGGATTATGTAGTAGATGTGGTGAAAGGCATCATGAAGTCCATTTGTAGATTGAAACACACTTTTTAATTGGGGCCTATGAAATTGTTTAATTGGCCTATGCAAAATGCTCTTTGTCAATTTTGGTTAACTTTATTGTAGCAGACATGGTGAAATGTTATGTGAAGTTCATTTGTAGATTGAAACACTTGTTGTTTAATTGGCCCATGTAGAAGATGTGGTGAAATGTTGTGATAAGTCCATTTGTAGATGGAAACATCTTTTGTTTAATTAGCCTATGAAAACTATTATTTGTCGAACTATAACAGATGTACTGAAATGTTGGTTGACTTTATTGTAGTAGATGTAGTGAATGCTGATGTTGGGTGAAATGATGGTTGACTTTATTGTAGTAGATGTAGTGACTGTTGATGTTGGTTGAATTTATTGTAGCAGATGTAGTGAATGTTGACAATGTTGTGAACTCCATTTGTAGATTGAAACACATTTTGCAATTGGCCTATACAAAATGCTCTTTGTCAATTTTGGTCGGATTTACTGTAGTAGATGTGATGAAATGTTGTGTGAAGTCCATTGGTTTACCCAACACCACTCACCAATATTTTACAAGATTTTATAATTTAGTGAAAGATTCACCAATATTTTACGAGATTTTATAATTGAATGAAATATTCGCCAATATTTTACAAGATTATATAATTGACTAAAATATTCGCCAAAAAATTATATATATATTTTATATTATTGATAAAATAGCCTTCAATTTTTCCTATGTATCATGGGGATTCACCCATTTATTATACATATAAATTTAGGGGGGGGTTCTTAAAATCACCCCTGCACTAGGCGCTCCAAGGGTGCCACTCGCCTCATCTATTTCCTTGTGCGATGTTCCCGTCAGGATGCACTACGTGCTCCAAGGGTGCCACTCTCTATTTTTCTTGCATGACGTTCCCTTCAGGATGCACCACATGATCCAAGGGTGCCACTCACGTCTTGACTGATTTGGTGGACATCAATAACCCCTGGAGTCAACACTCCGCCAGGTGAAATTGTGGGAGACGAAGCGCTTCTAAGGAATAAGGCCTGGACCTTATTGAGCGCCCCTTAGAATCATCGTGAGAGACTGTCACAATATTCCCTCATAGCATCATGGGTCCTCTCGAACTAGGTAATGATTAACCTACAGTTTCAGCAACAATGAGAGTGCTAGTAGGCTATGGCAGGGCTGCTATCCACACCTCTCCCTCAACATCTTTGGTAGTCGTGTGAAACTCCTTTACTCCATATGTGAGTCTGGTCAGCAAGCTATTGTCAGCCTTCATCATCAACAAATCATGTTAGAACATATCCACATCATATCATCTAATCAGATGCATTAATATCACAGTAAAATAATCAAACCCCAATGGCACACTCCCTAACTTGATCCAAAGTCCAAGGGGTTCCATCGATGCCTCTACATCCTCAAGGTCCAAAACCTTGCACACTTAGTAAAACCGAGTCAATAGCACCTGTCTATGTCAAGCGGTAAAAGAACATGTCATCATGCCATAATGCCTCATAATCAAAATCAAAAGTTTTAATAGCATAATAATCCGGAATACTTGCGAGCAAGTGTCCTCAAAGAATAAGTTTTCTCAGTCCGCCAGAGCGGGATGTTACATACACCCCCTCTTGGTCTAAACTTCATCCCAAAGTTTCACAGTATATATTTTGAAATAAAGTGTATCACGGTATCATATGTCTATCTATCAAACAAACATGGAAATTGTTGGCGCATATCATATGCGTCATCCGAGGTCGTCGAGTGCGGACTATAATTGTCCCACTGGACCTTGACTTGATCTACCATTCGACGTCGTGGCTGTCGAACGCGATAATCCAAGATGCAGATCAACTAAACTGTGAGTGCCCCCTCATCTGATACCTGGAAGGAACTGATGTTAATAACATGTGTAGGATCACTAATATAATGTCTCAAAACAGATACATGAAAAACATTGTCCATATGCCTCAAGGAATCAGGCAACGCTAGTCGATAGGCCACAAACCCCTTTCTTTCCATAATCTCGAAAGTTCCCATGAACCTAGTAGAGAGTTTAGCTCCCTTCCCATTCTTGATCAAACTCTTATGTGGTTTAACTCACAAGAAGACTCATTCACTGACCTCGTAACTACGGTCGACATGGTGTGCATTGATATAACTCTTATGTTGATCCTGCGCTTCTCTAATCCTTTGTCTAATTGTTTTCATTTTCTCTTCCATTTCTTGGATCACTTCTGGTCCCACTAGGACCCTATCCTCAAGCCGATCCAAACTCAAAGGCATCCGACACTGTCATCCGTAAAGAAACTCAAAAGGTGCCATTTTAGTGGTGCTCTGGTAACTGCTGTTGTAAGCAAACTCCACTAGTTGCAAGAATTCTTTCCAATGCTTTTGTTCATCCTTCACGTACATACACAACATGTCCTCCAAGGTTTTTTCTACCCGTTAGTCTCCGGGTGATATGACGTACTAAAGTTAAGTTGGGTTCCCAAGGCTTCTTGGAAACTCATCCAAAATCATCCAATAAACATCGATCCTTGGTCAGATATAATCTTCTTAGGCACACCATGCAGCCTCACAATCTCACTGATGAAAACTCTAGCCATCTCAGGTGCCTGATACGTCATACGCACAAGAATATAGTGAGCACTCTTCATCAGAGTGTCTACTACTACGAAAATTGAGTCATGTATCCTTCGCATCAATGGAAATCCAACAATAAAATCCATCGAAATAACTTCCCATTTCGATTTTCGGAATAACATGTGGTTGTAGTATTCCTACTGGGTGTCTATATTTAGCCTTTACCTACTGACCTTCTAGACATTTGGCCAAATAATTGACTATGTCTACCTTCATTCCCTTCCAAAAGAATAAGGGTTTAAGGTCTTCCCTCATCTTCGTGACTCTCGGGTGAGCCATGTAAAGTGCTCTATGAGCCTCACTCAGGATCAACATTCTCAACTCGTTTCTCGGAGGTACATGGATCTGATTTTTAAACCTCAATAATCCATCGCTATCAAATGAAAATCCTTCAAATAGTGGTACCATCATTGTGTTTTGTCCAATAAAACCCTCGACCTCTTGGTAGTAGTCCTCGTCACACTGTAAAGTTAGAATATTTTCACATAGATTCATCTGAAGAGGCAACACCAAAAAGGTCTCCGACCCAATGCATCTACCACTTGGTTCATTGTTCCCTTTATGTAAGTAATCTCAAAGTCATACTTGCTAAGCAATTTTGACCAACTTCGTTGCCACGCGTTTAGGTCACTTTGCATAAATATATGTTGTAGTCCACAATGGTCAGTCTTTAGTTCAAATTTGCATCCAATAAGGTAGTGTCTCCAAACCTTCAAGGCATATACGATGGCTAACAACTCCAAATCATGCGTCGCATAGTTCTCCTCATGCCTTCTCAGTTTTCTTGAAATGTAAGTAATCACTTGTCCGTATTACATCAATACCACACCTAAGCCCTCCTTGGATGCATCAATGCATACCAAGAAGTCCATGTCCATGTCAGGGAGCTTTATTATTGGTGTTGTTGTCAACGATTCCTTGAGCCTCCGAAATACTTTCGCGCATTTCTCGGTCCATACAAACTTCTGGTTCTTCTTCTGCAACTCCTTGATCGGTATTGCTATCTTTGAAAATCCCTCGATGAACTGTCTTTAGTATACTGGTAAACCCATGAAGCTACGTGCTTCTGGGACATTCATCGGCACAGGACATTCCATAATAGCCTCGACCTTTGCTGGATCCATGACGATGCCTTTGCTGGAGATGACATGCCCTAAGTAGTGAATCTTCGATTGATAAACAAAGAATTTGGACAACTTCCCATATAGTTTCTACTCTCACAGACACTGTAGTACCAAGCGCAAGTGCTCGTCATGCTCCTCCGTCATATGAGAGTAAATCAAAATATCGCTAATGAACACTTGGACGAACTTGTCTCAATACTCGTGAAACACCCTGTTCATCAAACTCATAAATACCCCTGGGGAATTTGTCAGTCCAAATGGTAGAACAATAAACTTGTAATGTTCAAACCTCATCTAAAAGTAGTCTTAGGGATGCCATCTTCCTAAATCCACAACTAGTGATTCCCTGATCACAAATTGATCCTTGAGAACACCATTGTGCACTTCATTTGATCGAACAGATCATCAATCCTTGGCAACGGATATTGATCCTTGATCGTGGCCTTGTTCAATTGATGGTATTCAAAACAAAGCCTCCACAAACTAGCCTTCCTTCGAATAAAAATAACAATTTCACCCCATGGTGACACACTTGGACATATCAGTCCCACGTCTAGCAAATTTTTAGCTGCATTTTTAACTCTTGTAACTCTGGGGTCGACATCTGATAAGGAATTCTTTCTATCGGTTCAATTACCAGTTTTAGGTCTATAGTGAGCTCCAATTCCCTGTCCGGCAGCATCCCAGGTAACTTCTCCGGAAACACGTCCGCAAACCTTATCACCACTGCAAGGTGTTCTAGACCTTCTTCTACTCCCTTCTCATTTAATGAAAGGATCACATAAAGCTTGCACCCCTTGCGCATACTCTTCTGTAACTGTAAGGAAGAGACGAACCTAAGGGAAACTCCCTGGTTCTGGCCTACAATCACACGTTTTTGTCAATCATCATTGACCAAACTCAAACATTTTGTCTTATAGTTGAGTATCCCCTCATGCGATTCCAACCAGTCCATACCAATAATGACATCATAAAATCCCAATATCGTGATGTACGGGTTGGCCCTTGTGACAAAATATCCTAGGTTAAGGACACAACCCGTAGCCTTTCCTCCAACTTTTGTTTGGCTCTCTAAGCCATCTCTGTGAAGCTAAACTCGTCATGTTTGAGTGCCTTTACCTTAATCCTTTTTAGCGATGCCCCAGAAATGAAACTCTCGATAGCACCAGGATCTATCAAAATTCTAAGCATTTGGTCAGCGACAGTACCTATCGTCTCAAGCACAGTCGACTGATGCTCTGCCAGGCAGTTATTCACCACTGCATGTATCTGATGGGCCTTTCCCATATCTCCCACGAAAGTGGGTCCAGCATATTTGGATGATTTGTTCCTCTCCATAGGACAGTTGTGATGGTAGTGTGGCTCCCCATACTTCCAACACCCCTTCTTCGATCCAGTTCTCCTAGTTCTCGAAGTCGAAGATGTATTCTAATAATAAGGCCAATTTGAACTTCTCAACCTTACGTTTCTGGGTAAACTAGTGTAGATCATAACAAGTAGTTCCCAAAAAAGGCCTCGTACTCGAGCACCATGTGGCTACCTCTTCGCAAGGCATTGAACTCGTTGAGTTGACGCTCAATGAATTCCTTAGAAACATACCTCTCCTAGAACAGTCCCTCAAAGAGTTCTCGTGACATAATGTCACCGATGACCAGGTTCAAAGGGGCAGGAGCATCTTCTTCCATAAAAGAGCACTCCCCTTCAGGCGAAGACGACCATGTGGACCTTCATGCTGGAGGTCGTAAATGCGAAGTGTGAAGCACACGCCTTTCTCTACAACTAAGATTCGACGACACTACCTTCCTTGACACTTATGGATGCTGGAACTCATATCTCTTGAGATCTAGGAGGATGCTACCAGTACTAGCTATAGCACATTGGGGACCCTCAGGGGTGCCCTCTAAATGCGATCTCCATGAGGACACGTTAAGGTTTTTACCGTATCGCAAGGGTTAAGACTCATGGGCTTACTGCAGTGGAAAGCCTGGCAATCCATAGTCGCAGAGTTGAACCCGTTCTAATACCATATGTAATGTCCCCGTCGTTACGATGACAAGAGACAACATACGTAAAAGGTAAATAATTTTTTTTTTTGCATTAGGAAAGTACTGACGCAGACGTCCACCCCGCGCACACGTCTGCTTCCACTAGGATCTCCTCTTTCCTTGGCCCGAAGAGCTAAATTGCTCTTCAACTTCCTATCAGAAGCTCTCGGCACCCACATAATGCTCTATTTACGATCTCCCTTGGGTCTATCGGGAAATTGGACCTCACATAGTCGTGAGTCTTGTACTCGGGTTGCACAAAACCCCGAAACCCGATGAATATTCCCTTCACGCCTTTCTCTGTCCTTATCGGGGATTTCCCCATCGAGAAATCGGTAAACACACAATCGTGTGTCGTTGTTCCCACGAATCTCCGAGTCCCAAACTATGATGCCACCTATCCTCTGCACTGGCACCTGGACCCCACGCTTTCTGGTAAATCAGGAAATCACGTTTCAGGAATTCGCGATTCCTGTTGCGTAATTTCACAGACCCTTCCAAGTGTCGATCCCCGAAATGCACGTGCGACCTCTTCTTGACACGTCACTGCTCCTTTCTCCGCTCTATCGGGGATCGCGAAATCACTATTCCTATTGCAACAATTCCTTTGTGAGCAAGAACCCAAAAATGCCAAACCCCAACTCCTCAGGATATCGTACCACACGTCCTTGCGGCGATCAACGGTTCCGATCCTATTGGAAAATTGCTAATCATGATTTCATGCACGAGATCTTTGGCTTTGGAAGTTCCAGTTCTCCGATGAGCTAAGTCCCACCGAAATTCTATCTCCTTCCCTGCACGACCAAGCTAACCCATGTGCAAGTATCCAAGATCGGATGGTTGACGATATTTCACTGGCTTCCTCTACGAATCCTAACCGTCAATTCCCCTCCATGAAACTTTCCTGGGGTGACTAAGTATTCTTCTCAGGACTTGCTCCCCAAGCCTGCGCCCGAAACTTCGCTTGACCCTTCTTCGATCAAACCTCCAGTGCTCTCTTTCAATGATCCAATGAAGGTGCTATCCCTTCAGAGTTTTCCCATTTGGCTCCTTCAGAGGGAATTTACGTGCACTCCTCGTGCTCGACGTCCAACAACTTTCTCAAGTGTTGAATAATTCAGACTCTGCGCACTCTCTACAGCAGTAGTCGCTATCTCCTTTTGCTCAGACTAATCTACTGAAACTTCTTCTTACTTCAACCTGCACACTCCTTGGATGGTTTCAATGACCCAAATCCACTTCTAGGCAAACAAGAACAAAAGTTAAACTATCAAGCCCTCATCAATGCACTCCTTACGGATGAATTCAACTGCACTCTATGCAGGAACCTCCTAGCTCAGATCGAGAAACAATTTAAACTCATTCCCTCTCTCATTCAGACTTCAGTTTCAAACCCCGAAATCACATGCACAACATATTTAAATCAAATTCAGAACCAAAAAACAAACATTCATGAGCACATAAACCACATACACAAAGAAACAACACCATCCATGAATTTGAATCAGAATTTCATTCTATTAATTCAACATCTGTACAGGGGCGTTCTTCACAATTTCTCTGCTTGCTCTTCTCTTTGAATGTTGCTAGTGTTACAATCATACAATGAGGGTGTCTATATCCGTTTTCCCTCTCGGACTCTAAAAATGTCTAATATAGACTTAAACATCTATCTACCTGCATTAAATCTAATAAATGCCTCCTATCTATTTCAGACATGAGCGTATGGCTCGAGGTCTGATACAACATACAAAAGGAGCTCCTTCATAAAGGATTCATTAAAGTCTTGCGCTACAATCCCCAAAGAATTTACAAAATTTTTGGGTTTGTTTATCCAGCTGAACTTTCGCTTGATGTGTTGGCTCGCTTGCTGAGTTGGCGATGCTCCTGCATCATACTCCTCGGCTTGAAAACTTTCATGGGCTCCTATCCATGAGCTCCTGCATGGTCTGTCCATGCTTTTGGATAACTTCTTATGTCTCCCAGCTGGCATATTCCACTAGGTTGTTCTTCCATTTCACCAGATACTCAAAGTATTCTTTCCTCCTGGTCTTTCTACCTACTCGCTTGTCCAGTATACGCTCCATTTGTGGCTTCTCTGCAATCGACATTTTCTTCTACCACTAGACCTCCTGTTGTTCATCACTTCCAGCTCCTATTTCTTCTGCCTTATACGGATATAAGTCTGATACATTAAACGTTGGAGATATGTCGATCCCATCGGGCAACTCAATCTCATAAGCATTTTCTCTGAGTTTCTTCAGAACTCTGCATGGCCCAATTTTCTTCATTTTCAGCTTGTTGTACATTCCCCTTGGGAACCTTTCCTTCCTCAGATGTGACAGAACTAGATCACCAACTTCGAATTGAAGTTGTCTCTGATGCTGATCTGCTCTGCGCTTATACTCCTGATTTGAATCAATCAGTCGCTGCTTGACCTTGCTATGAAGTTCCTTCATTGCTTCAGCGAACTCTTCGGCACTTGCCCTGCGAATAGAAGTCTTTTCTAAATCCCTAAGTTCAGAGACTCCTCTTGGTCGTCTGCCATATAAAATCTCAAATGGACTCTTTCCTGTGCTCCTATTCACAGATTCATTGTAAGCAAACTTTGTCTATGGTAATATGTTGTCCCAGGTGCTATGGTGTTCCATCACCAAGCCTCTCAGCAAGTCTCCCAAACTCCTGCTGACACTTCCGTTTGTCCATCTATCTGTGGATGATAATCCAAACTAAATGCCAGGTTAGTTCCTAGATTCTTCCATAAGTTCCTCCAAAAATGCCCTATGAATTTAGTATCCCTGTCCGATACTATACTTTTCGGCAATCCATGGAGTTGAATGATCTTCTTGAAAAACAAGTTCGCGATGTGAGTCGCATCATTGGTCTTCTGGCATGGAATAAAATGTGCCATCTTTGAAAACTTGTCCACCACCACAAAGATGGAATCAACCCCTCTCTGCGTCCTCGAAAATCCTAATATGAAATTCATGCTTATGGCCTCCGATGGCTTCTCTGGTATGGGCAGTGGCTGGTAGAATCCTGCATTCTACTTTCTGCCCTTTGAGTGTTGGGAAATTTTGCATCTGTCAACAAATCTTTTGACCTCTGTTCGCATGCCTGGCCAAAAATATGATTCACTCAGCTTTGTGAATGTCTTGTCATGGCCAAAATTCCCTGCTAATCCACCACTGTGCTTCTCCTTTAGCAGGTTCTCCCTCATGGAGCAATTTGGAATACACAATTGATTACCTATGAACAACAATCCCTCCTGGATTACATAATCTATCCAAGGACTCCGATCTCAGAGAACTGGATTCTCAGTTGCTTCATATGCTTCTCTGAAATCTGTGTCTCCTGTGTACATGTCCCTCAGATTTTCAAAACCCAATTTTTTGACCCGGAACTCCTGCAGCAACAAGCATTTCCTTCTCAAAGCATCAGCCACTTTGTTAGCAGTCCCTGAAATGTGTTTAATAATAAATGTAAAATTCTCCATCTACTCTACCCATTTTGCATGTTTCTGGTTCAACTTCTCTTGTTGAC
The DNA here is from genome assembly GCA_009831015.1 of Picea engelmannii. Classification (NCBI taxonomy): domain Eukaryota; kingdom Viridiplantae; phylum Streptophyta; class Pinopsida; order Pinales; family Pinaceae; genus Picea; species Picea engelmannii. The sequence goes on from ML787969.1 coordinate 518,574, forward strand.
TTACAAACTGCAATGCATGATTATCACTATACAATATAAATTCTTTCGGGATCAAGTAATGCCTCCATTTCTTCAATGCTTGTATGATAGCATAAAATTCCTTATCATACATGGAGTACTTCAGTTTTTCTTCATCTATCTTCTCACTAAAATATGCAATTGGTCTGTCCTCCTGACTCAAGATCGCTCCTATGGCATATCTGCTTCGATCACATTTCACCTGAAATGTCTTCATGAAATTTGGAAACACCAACACTGGTTTCTCTGTGATCTTCCGCTTCAATAGGTTGAAGCTCTTTTCAGCCTCTACTGTCCAGTGAAAATTCTTATGCCTCTTCTTCACTGTGTCCATCATCGCTGCGCTAATTCCACTAAAATTCTTAATGAAATTTCGGTAGAAACTAGCCAAACCATGGAAACTCCTCACCTCAAAAGCATTTCTGGGTGATGGCCAATTCTTAATCACTTCCACTTTACTTGGATCCATTTTCAATTCATTCATCGAAATGATGAACCCCAAGTAAATGAGCCCTGTCTGCATAAATGAGGACTTCTTCATATTAATCAACAGCTTCTCCTACTGTATATTTCTCATCACAATGGACAAATGTTTCAAATGTTCAGTCTTTGTTTCACTAAAGACCAGTATATCATCCAAATATACGACAACAAATTTCCCGATGAACTCCTTCAGGACTTCATTCATCAATCTCATGAATGTGCTAGGTGCATTTGTCAAACCAAACGGCATGACCAGCCATTCATACAAACCTTCATTTGTTTTGAATGTTTTCTTCCATTCATCACCTTCCCTCATGTGAATCTGGTGATATCCGCTCTTCAGATCAATCTTTGAAAAATAGTTTGCCCCGCTTAGGCAATCCATTAGATCATCCCTTCTCGGTAGTGGAAATCTATACTTGATGGTAATTTTGTTGATCGCTCTTGAGTCGGTGCACATTCTCCAGCCTCCATCTTTCTTCGAACTAAGCACAGTTGGAACAACGCACAGACTTAGACTTTCTCTGACCAATCCTTTGTCCAACAAGTCCTGGACCTGCTTCTTGACCTCCTCATTTTCTTATGGTGTTAATCTGTACGCAGCCTTGTTCGAAAAACTTCTTCTTGGTATTAGATCAATGTGATGACTCACACTCCTCATTGGTGGCAACAAACGAGGTAATTCGTCCACTATGATGTTAGCAAACTCTTCGAGTAGTTCCTGAATTTCTTCCAGCAAGTCATCTACCCTTGGGCTAGTCAAAACAATCCTCGGCTTTCTAACAATAAATAATTGTGGATCTTCCTTCTTCTCCATCTCTGTAAGAAGCTCTTTCCCACTCATGAGAAGTATTTTTTTGCTTACTTCCGGCTTTACCTCCTTATCCTTTATCGGAAGCAACATATGGGTTCTCCCATTTTTCTCCAGGGTATATGTGTTCATTCTCCCATCATGAACCACATTTCTGTCATATTGACACAGTCTACCCAGTAATAAATGACATACATCCATGGAAATGACATCACATAATATCTTATCATTATATCCTCCTATTTTGAATTCAACCAAGCATTGTTTCGTAACAGTCACCTGGTATCCTTTCTATAGCCATGAAACTTTGTATGGACTGGGATGATTGGTTGTCTCTAGCGCTAGTTTCTCCACCATCTTGGTTGAAACGAGATTATCGGTGCTTCTGCAGTCCACAATGACCTTGCACACCCTATCCTTGGTCTTGCAAGCTGTCCTAAATAGTCTAGTCCTTTGAACTGAGGTTTCCACCTCCTTCTCGGGTGTCAAAAGAACTTTATGCATTCCAAGCGATCTTCCGCCTTCTGCATCTTCCGTCTCAGCATCACGCTTTTGAGCTTCAGTGATGTGAGCTTCTCCGATGTCTTTCTTTTTCTATGGACACTTGAATGACTTGTGTCCATTTTTCCCACATGTGAAACATGTGATAATTCCTCCTCGGCCCCTTCCCCTACCTCGAGTACGAGGAAAAGTGTTTGTGTCAGCATAACCGCCACCCTGCTCTGTATGTTTCCCCCTCTGTTGAACATGTGGTCCTCGCTGTGAGGTTCCCCCTCTCTCAACCTTACCCTGAGGTTTCTTCCATTTCTCCTTGGGCTTCTGATACTTCTCATGGGAAACTGTCTTGCCCCTGGGCTGACTCCTGCCTCACCCTCTCTGACTTTGCTTATGGCTCAGCTTCTTTTCGGCCTTTAGAGCCATTTGGTAAGCATCCTCCATTGTTCGGATGGTTGCCATACTTAATTCATCCTGAATTTCATACCTCAGGCCATTTATATACCTGGCAACTTTTTCATCATCGCTCTCCCAATGACCTGCTCTGATATTGAGCTTGTAAAACTCCTCAGTATACTCCTTTACCGTCATCAACTTCTGTCTCACGTTCTGCATTCTCCTGATCAGTGTGATCTGATAGTCCCTTGGGATGAATTTCGCCTTCATCTTTGCAATCATTTGATCCCAGCTTTCTATCTTTTGTTTTCCTTTGGAACGTTTATCTGCTTGAAGCTCCTCCCACCATAATGTTGCGTGTCCCTTCAATTTCGTGACAACATGTCTTACCTTCTTATCTTCTTCGATGTCTTCATAATCGAAGTAAGTATCAAGAGCTCTAATCCAGTCCAATAGCTCTTCTGCATCCATGCTCCCTTCATAAGATAGAATGTCCATTTTGGTCTTTGAACTCATTCGGGTGATAGCTTTTATCAATCGCTCATTGGCTGCATCTTCAGCTACAACTTCTCCTTCATGTCCATCTTCCTCTTCAACTTCGGAATTACTAAGATCCCCTGCACCAACTCCGCGTCTTTGAGTTGTTTCCATCTCTTCCAGCCTCGCTCGGAGATCTCGTATCTACCTTTCCAGTTCCGGATTCCCTGTCGGCCTACCTCTTCTTCTCACCTCCCTGTCTTCTGGGTCAAGCGATTGCCTCTCTCTACTGGGTGGCATGGTCAAATTCTTCTTTCTCTCTGTTGCAGAAAATAGAGAGTAAATCCCCGCTCTGATACCACTTTGATGTAGATATCCACCCCACGCACACGTCCGCTTCCACCAGGATCTCCTCTTTCCTTGGCCTAAAGAGCTAAATTGCTCTTCAACTTCCTATCGGAAGCTCTCAGCACCCACATAATGCTCTATTTACGATCTCCCTTGGGTCTATCAGGAAATCGGACCTTGCGTAGTCGCGAGTCCTGTATTCGGGTCGCACAAAGCCCCAAAACCTGATGAATATTCCCTTCACGCCTTTCTCTGTCCTCTGCACTGGTGCCTGGACCCTATGCTTTTCGGTAAATCGGGAAATCGCGTTTCGGAAATTCGCGATTCCTGTTGTGCAGTTTCATAGACCCTTCCAAGTGTCGATCCCCGAAATTCATGTGCGACCTCTTCTTGCCATGTCACCGCTCCTTTCTCCGCTCTATCGGGGATCGCGAAATCGTTATTCCTATTGCAACAATTCCTTTGTGAGCAATAACCCCGAAATGCCAAACCTCGACGCCCTTGGATCTCACGCCACGTGTCCTTGCAGCGATCAATGGTTCCGATCCTATTGGGAAATCTCTAATCACGATTTCATGCACGAGATCTTTGGCTTCGAAAGTTCCAATTCTCCAATGAGCCGAGTCCCACTGAAATTTTGTCTCCTTCCCTGCATGCCCAAGCTAACCCATGCGCAACTCTCCAAGATCGAACGGCTGATGGGATTTCGTTGGCTTCCTCTATGAATCCTGACTGTCAATTCCCCTCCGTGAGACTTTTCTGGGGTGACTAAGTATTCTTCTCAGGACTTGCTCCCTGAGCCTGTGCCTGAAACTTCGCTTGACCCTTCTTCGATCAAACCTCTAGTGCTCTCTTTCAATGATCCAACGAAGGTTCTATCCCTTCAGAGTTTTCCCATCTGGCTCCTTCAGAAGGACTTTGCGCGCACTCCTCGCGCTCGATGTCCAACAAATTTCTCAAGTGTCGAATAATTTAGACTCTGTGCACTCTCTGCAGAAGTAGTCGCTATCTCCTTTTGCTCAGACTAATCTATTGAGACTTCTTCTTACTTCAACCTGCACACTCCTTGCACGGTTGCAACAACCCAAATCCACTTCTAGGCAAACAAGAACAAAAGTTAAACTATCGAGCCCTCATCAACGTACTCCTTGTGGATGAATTCGACTGCACTCTATGCAGGAACCTCCTGTCTCAGATCGAGAAACAATTGAAACTCATTCCCTCTCTCATTCAGACTTCAGTTTCAAACCCCGAAATCACATGCACAACATATTTAAAGAAAATGCAGAACCAGAAAACAAACATTCATGAGCACATAAACCACATACACAAAGAAACAACACCATCCATGAATTTGAATCAGAATTTCATTCTATTAATTCAACATCTGTACAGGGGCGTTCTTCACAATTTCTCTGCGTGCTCTTCTCGCTGAATGTTTCTAGTGTTACAATCATACAATGAGGGTGTCTATATCCGTTTTCCCTCTCAGACTCTAAAACTGTCTAATCTAGACTTAAACATCTATCTACCTGCATTAAATCTAATAAATGCCTCCTATCTATTTCAACCATACAACATACAAAAGGTGCTCCTTCATAAAGGATTCATTAAAGGCTTGTGCTACAATCCCCAAAGCATTTTCAAAAGTTTTGGGCTTGTTTATCCAGCTGAAATTTCGCTTGATGTGATGGCTCGCTTGCTGAGTTGGCGATGCTCCTGCATCAAGTACTAACAAAAATACAATCACAACAACTGAACTTGACGATGTCAAAATGAAGGATGACGCAAGTAACATAAAATTCCATGGGGAGCGAGAAATATAATTTCAATAATCATTAATTACAAAAGTGTCATTGCGCAGGAAGTAAACAACTAGAACCATCACACAGTACATTGAAATCCCATTCTGCAAGAAGGATATTATCTAAGACTATCATCATGACATTAATTCCCATACACGCAAGAATCCCACTATCTAATAGCATGCATTACTTTATAAGTCAGTGCGCGCAATCAATTTTATTAACTGAATCAATCACATGTCAACATTCTTCTAAAGGCACAAGGGTAATCAAGTTGTTATAAATGCGTAAAAGGTTAGAATTCTTCGATAATCATAATTACACATTATTTTAGGGCTCAAGGTCAACTAATTAATAACACTTCACCCTAACTTGAATAAATATAAGGAACTCACCTGAGTTAAAAATAAGCTTCTTCCACAAGCAAACATCTATTACTTTTTCCATTGGTTGCGTAAACTACCCAATTCTTATTTATTAATTCAATAAATGTGTAATCATTAAAGGAAATACTTACTAATTCATTATTATAAAAATACCTATCACTCAATATAGTAGATCTCTAGGAGAATCATTAATAAACATGAAGTTCTTTGTGCTTTATTTTCTTAAAGATCCCATTATATATTAGATGTTGTATAGAATAATATATATAATCTCTAATATATCTAGTGATCAACCAAATACTCTAAGAGGGCGTAAAAGTGTTTTAATTTCTCAAAAATAAATTTAAGGTTGTTCCACTAACTTAGAGAATTTCACCAAGCTCATTATCCTATCATTACCTCCATGTTCAACAAAAGAAGCAACTTAACAACCAATCCCTTTACAATTATAATCCAATAATCAATAATTTCACATCAATCCCTTTATCCATATAAATTAAAAGAAACAACTTAATAATAAACAAGTTGGGACATACAATCCCTTTACCATTAAAATTTAAAAGGTGTTAAACTTCAATAAATTCTAAACTGTAATAGAACTTTAACAAAAATATACACTCACTTCTAACTACCACTGAAGTTAAAATTCAAATTTAGGATCTTAACATAAATATATTAAATCGAACATCACTACCATTGAATTGTTTTCTAAGTTATAAATGCACCTGATTTGTAATTCAAGATTTTAAACTGGCAAACAAATAACTAAATTATTTTTGAGTTAGAAGTTTCTCGTAACAACATAATTACATTTGTTACTTCCATAAAATCAAGATTAATTCGATAGCACAGCCATCACCAAAATTGGAAACTCTTGGCCAACTGTCTGCATCATAGTCCACAATTAAAGGCGATCCGGGTCTGGGAAATAACTGAAAAAACACAGTCATCACCCGAAGGCAGTACAAGGTCGTCCAGGAAGTGTCATAGGCATCCTAAAGGTAGAATCTTAGTATGTGCACCGTCATCTCCTTCAAATTGGATGGCCTGATTGTGAGCGTCTAAAGATAAAGTGCTTCCTCTTTCTATAATTTAATAATCATAATGAAAAATTCTCTATACGAACAAAATTTTTTGTACTTTTTACCTATTTTTTTATTTTGCAGAAACAACCATGACAACCATAAAATATATTTTTCCTTTATCTTAGAAGTGGAGGTATCATGGAACTAGAAGAATATTTATTTTAATTTTAAATGCATAAATACTAATTATATTATAAAATCAATTTCTCATAGAGGAATTAGAATAATTAAAAAAATAAAACTTTGCCAAGTTATTAACTCATTTTATTATACAAATATTATGTAACATAGGAAAACCCTTATAACACCTTGCTGTCACCGATTTATAAGCTAATCGTTGTAGGGGTAAATGGTTTTTCCAGACATAAGGAAGGGTGCTATAGCCAGGCCTGGGTATGACAGGCAACCCGAGAATCAACACAAATGAAAAGAGAAAAAATCGTGGTCACTCATATGTTGAGCGCACTTTCAATCTGTGGTCAACACGCCGTCTAAGGAAGGATTAACCATTGTCCAGTCAAGCCGGAAGTGGCTGTGTTTAAACAAGAATTGCAAACAAAAACAGGTAGAGATCCACGTCTATCCTCTGTCTTACCCTGGAGGAAAATCACAGGTCATAAATAATGGCAAATGGTCAGCAAACACAACAATCTTAGTCAATTGTTAACGGTCAAACGTGGGTGTTTAAGTCATGAAGAAAAACATAAAACAAAATCTGTGTGATAGAATTCGTGACAGTCAAGAATGGTGAAAACAATCAATGCAAACAATGCAGACATGATTCAATCGTTGTCCCTAACCTGATGCCAACACCGCGCAAGATGATCAGACACTAATGTTATCTAATCACAACGTACTCAAATAAAATGTAGTTATGGAAGTTAAAGCATTTTGTCCTCCTTATTTTTTTTATTTCTTTTTCTTCTGACGCCCAAACGCATAATGGAACTAAACTTCGTTATGTTTCAGGGTACCAATGTGTAAAAATAAAAACAAAATCAGAGTGCGATCAAGTCTTTTCATAATGAGGATATCAATAAAACTACAGGCTGAAACTAGATTTGTTACATTATCAGGACAACAATAAAATTTCAGACTGAACTTAAATCTTTTCATCACCAAGATACCACAATTGACAATAAGGGAACACGAGGATTCAATGGGATAGGTTATTGAAATGATCTCCAGGAAAACCATCACGATGCAAGAATTCCAAACGCAGAGGTACTTTGGATAGAGGGTGCAAGACATCAAACTGCCAAGGACAACAAAAGTAGGCGGCTGATAGGTTCATCCTTCACCTCATCATCCTCGCACAGAAAAACAAGGCATTGAGATCCATAGGTCTGTTAATGCTAAGGCGACGATCGTAGATCAGGCTATTGGCTGACTTCTCAGGCGAGGACTGGCGAGCTAGGGATGAAGACTTAACAACCTCAGGGTCACAATCAACACCATACGATGGACGTGACATGCGAGAACACTGGGCCATAGGAGATGAAAACCAATGAGCTAGGCTAAGAAAAATTCAGCTATCAATCTAAACATCCAATCTACTTACATAATCAACATGTAGATCCAATCATAAAACCTACAACCATCTACCATTCAAGCTAAGAAAGCATACTGTTGTTTGTTCGCCTTCTTTGATTGGTGTCCATGCTCCATGCAACTCGAGCTCGGCAACCGTCAAGACTTCATCGGTACCTCCCACCCAATGCTAGGGGTACTCTTCTTTCCCCTTAGCCCCCCGAGCCACAAAGGGGCCACACACTATATCCAGAGGCTACGTCTAACTCTCAACTCACCTCGCAAGTCTGAGCTACCACTCCTCTCTGAGCTGGGTATCCTAACTCCCCACAAGTAAATTAGTCAAGTCAATATTTCTACAATATAACGTTATGCCAACAGAAGATGATCCTTTCTCCTTCTCCTTCCTTCATTATATAGAATTTCCCCTTTCCTCTCTTTCCTTAAATCTCATTTAAATAAAGTTTTTAAAAATAAATTTCTAAAATTTCTTCTTCGTACAAGTGTCCCCCATCCCCTACATTCCTCCATAAATTAATTTCTTTAATTAAGTAATTATATTTATTTCCCTCACCCACCTAGAGTTACTCCTAGAATCACTCCTAGGGTGCCTAGATTCCCTTACAGGTTTTAAAGGCTTTCCCTGTTATGAAATTGTTAATTCAATTTAAAATTAGAAATCTCTTAAATGTAGATTCTTTACTAAGTTGAGTTCCCGCTTTTTCCCTTAAGTTACGTCTTTTCCCTAGTTTCCTATTTTATTTAATTTGTTTATTTATTTATTTTTCCCTCTTTCCCCTTTTACTTAGAACTAAAAAGGCAGGAGTGGAATTTAACCCCTTTTTCCATTTTATCATTAATTTAGTATCTTTTTAAATTATCAAAAGATAAATAA
>ML787969.1:527518-544588 GCA_009831015.1 Picea engelmannii
CTTAACTTGTTTTTTTTTTTTTTTTAATTATTTTTTTTTATTTAATTATTATTTTTTAGGTAGACTAAGTTTTACCACTAGTGTAAATTAGACTTAGACCTTAGATTTTATACTAGGCGACATTTAATTGGGAAAATTGTTTTAAAATTTCTTAACATGTTATTTGTCTTAGGGCTATCTAGGTTCATTCCTCTATCATCATCAACGTGACGTGCCCTTCAAAACGCACTAGACACTCCAAGGGTGCCACTCGCCTCATCTATTTCCTTGTGCGATGTTCCCTTCAGGACGCACTACGTGCTCCAAGGGTGCCACTCGCCACTCTTCGTTTTCCTTATGCGACATTCCCTTTAGGATGCACCATGTGCTCCAAGGGTACCACTCGCCTCTTGACTGATTTGGTAGACATCAATAACCCCTGGAGTCAACACTCCGCCAGGTGAACTTGTGGGAGACTATGGGCTTCTAATGAATAAGGCCCTCGCCTTATTGCGTGCCCCTTAGAATCATCATGAGCGACTTTCACGGTCTGCCCTCATGGCATTGTGGGTCCTCTCAAACTAGGTAATCATTAACCTACAGTTTGATCCATGATGGGAGTGCTAGTAGGTTGTGGGAAGGTTGTTGTCCACACCTCTCCCTCAACATCTCTGGTAGTCGTGTGCAACCCCTTTACTCCATATGTGAGTCTAGTCGGCAAGCTATCGTTAGCCTGCATCATCAACAAATCATGTTAGAACATATCCACATCATATCATCTAATCCGATGCACTAATATCACAGTAAAACAATCAAACCCCAATGGCACAGTCCCTGACTCGATTCGAAGTCCAAGGGGTTCCATTGATGCCTCTGCATCCTCAAGGTCCAAAACCCTACACACTCAGTAAAACTGAGTCAATAGCACTTGTCTATGTCAAGCAGTAAAATAACATGTCATCATCCCATAATGCCTCATAATCAAAATCAAAAGTTTTAATAGCATAATAATCTGGATCACTTGCGAGCAACTGCCCTCAAAGAATAAGTTTTCTCAGTGCGCCAGAGCGGGATGTTACATAATATAAGTTCAAATTGACAACTTATTAATTAATTTATACTCAACAACACAACAAGATGATTGACAATGAACAAGCAACTCATGCCACAACAATATGACGACCCAACAAAGAAGCACATCATTCACCTGGAAGTAATGTACGAACTCTACCGACAAGAATAAAAATGACTAGAACCAACTAGAACCATCATGCAGTACATTGAAATTCCATTCTGGAAGAAGGTTATTATCTAAGACTATCATCATGACATTAATTCCCATACATACGAGAATACCAGTATCTATCATCATACATTGCTTTATAAGTCACTGTGCACAATTGATTTTATTAACTGATTCATTCACATGTCAACATTATTTTAAAGGCACAAGAGTAATCAACCTAGTTATAAAGGCGTAAAAGGTTAGAATACCTCAATAAATTGTAATTTCACATTAATTTAGGGTGCAAGTTAAACTAAATAATAAATGCTTCACCCTAACTTGAATAAATATAAGGATCTTACATGAGGTAAAAAAATTAGCTTCTTCAATTGGCAAACATCTACTACTTTTTCCTTGGGTGACGTAACATACCCAAATCTTAATTATTAAGTGTGGGAAAGTCACATTGTAAACTCTCTTGAATGATTAAATTAAATTCAATAAATGTGAAATCATTAAATGAAATAGTTATCTAAGTCATTATTATAAGGATACCTATCACTCAATACCGTAGATCACTAAGGGAATTATTAATAATCATGAAATCTTTTGTGCAATTAATTTCTTAAGGCTCCCATTATATTACATGTTTTATACAATAACATAGGTGTAAGTTCTATTAGACCTAGTGTTCAATCAAATGCTCTAAGAGGAGGTAAGATGTAATTTAAATTCTCAAAAATAAATTGTTGGTGGTTCCGCTAACTTAGAGAATTTCACCAAGCTCAATATCCAATCATAACTCTCATTTTCAGCGGGATCAAAGAAACGACTTAATAACCAATCCCTATTCAATTATAATCCAATAGTCAACCCCTTTAAAAATATAATTTAAAATCAATCCCTTTATACATAAAATTTAAAAGAAACAAATCAATAGCAACCAAGTTTAGACATACAATCCCTTTACTCATGTAATTAAAAAGGTGTTAAACTAACATGAATTATAAACTGTATAAAATTTTAACTAAATTATATTCTCAATTCTAAGCACCATTGAAGTTAAAATTCAGAATTGTAGGATCGTAATATAATAAATAAAGCCAAATAACATTTCCATTGAATTGTTTTCTAAGTTATAATTGCACCTGAGTTTGCAATTCAATTATCATAATAGCGACTGAATTAGATTCTAAAGAGGAAAACAAATAACTAAATTCATTCTGAGGTACAGTTTCTTGCATCATCATAATTCCATTTGATTCTTTTAAGCCCAAGTACACAGCTGGAATTGGCTCACCTTTAGGATAATTTAACTGGATTAAATCTGGAAAATGCAAAGGAGGCTGAATATACAAATTTAACTAGAAGGCGATTGAACTGAAATCTAAAGGAATTAAAATCAGAGGTTTGTCCAACCAGAGAAAATGGATCTTAATAGATAACGAGCCGATGTGCTCAATTACTTCTGACATATTTTTCTCGTAGGGTAGCTAAGGCATTAATGCTCAATCTAAAATTGCCAAAATTTTCTGCCATTATTAATGCTACCATAAGATTGCCATAAAGCTTGCCACAAAACTCACTTACTAGTCGCGCCATAGTGATGGCTACCAGTCTACCTTAATGATGGCTACTGTAAAATTTGCCATAAAAATATTACTACCAGTCACGCCTTAAATCGTTAATTCTCCTATCATCCAATAATACCATCATATTGTTGGAGCTGCAACAGGTACATCAAGGTAGCACAATGGTCATAGATCATTGTCAATACCTTAAGTGGCTGTGTCCATCATTTTTGAAAAGGTGAAAAAATACATTGCATCACCATCCTCACATAGAAAAGTAGGACATTGAGATCCATAGGTCTTTTAATGCTAAGGTGACGACCATAGATCATGCTCCTGGCTGACTTCTCAGGAAAGGACTAGAGAATTAGGGATGAAAAGAAATAATCACATGGGTCACAGTCAACCACAGGGCTGTCGAGTCAGGTGGGGATGAAGACCATGGGAAATCAATTAACCAACCAATCCATTTGCAAATCAATATGCAGATCCAAGCATAAGTCCTAATGCATTCTACTTCTACAAATAAAAGAGCATATTGTTTCTTGATCTCCCGCTTTGAATGACATCCCTCACTCTGTGCAACTCCCACTCGTCGACCGTCAAGACTTCACCGGTACCTCCAAGCCAATGATAGGGGTAATCTTCTTCCCCCATATCCCCCTGAGCTACAAAGGGGCCACACATACACTATCTAGATATTTATTCTAGCTCATAGCTCGCCTCGCAAGGCCGACCTACTACTCCTCTCCGAACTGGGTATCCCAACTCCCCACAAGTAAATCAGTCAAGTCGATATTTCTGCAGCATAATGTTACACAAACAGAAGATGATCCTTCATCCTTCCACTTCCTTTATTTTATATGGTTTCGAACCTCCTTTCTTTCCTAAATTCTCATTTAAATAAAGTGTTTAAAAATAAATTTCTAAAATTTCCTCTCCGTACAAGTGTCCCCCATCCCCTACATTCCTCCATAAATTAATTTCTTTAATTAAGTAATTATCTTTATTTCCCTCACCCACCTAGAGTTACTCCTATAATCACTCCTAGGGTCCCTAGATTCCCGTACAGGTTTTAAAGGCTTTCCCTATTATGAAATTGCTAATTCAGTTTAAAATTAGAAAGCTCTTAAATCTAGATTATTTACAAAGTGGACTTCCCGCTTTTTCCCTTAAGTTCCCCTGTTTTCCTTTTATGTTACCTCCTTTCCCTAGTTTCCTTCTTTTTTATTTTCCCTCGTTCCCCTTTTACTTAGAACTCAAAAAGGCAGGTGTGGAATTTAACCCCTTTTCCCTCTTATCATTAATTTAGCATCTTTTTAAATTTTCAAAAGATTCAATTATTAATTCCCTCTTTACATTTTATATACACAAATTTTATTTCTTATTAATAATTTAATTTCTTACTCCCTTCATGTTACAAAATTTTATGAAGATCATGATTATTATTTAAGTGGTTTTTATTTTAAATTTTTATTATTTTATTTTATGTTATCTATTTATTTTATTTTTATTTATTTATTTATTTTTTATATATATATATATATATATATATATATTAAAGGTAGATAAAATTTTACCCCTTGCGTAATTTTAGACTTAGGCCTTAAATTTCATATTGGGCGACATTTAATTAGGGAAATTGTTTTAAAATTTCTTAACATGGTATTTTTCTTAGGGCCATCTAGGTTCATCCCTCTATCACCATCAACGTGACGTGCCCTTCAGAATGCACTAGGTGCTCCAAGGGTGCCACTCGCCTCATCTGTTCCTTTGTGCGATGTTCCCTTCAAGACGCACTACGTGCTCCAAGGGTGCCACTCACCACTCTCCATTTTTCTTGCGTGAGGTGCTCTTCAGGATGCACCACATTCTCCAAGGGGGCCACTCACCTCCTGACTGATTTGGTAGACATCAATAACCCCTAGAGTAAACACTCCACCAAGTGAACTTGTGGGAGACTAAGGGATTCTAAGGAATAATTCCCCCGCCTTATTGTGCACCCCTTAGAATCATCGTGAGTGACCGTCACAATCTTCCCTCATGGCATCATGGGTCCTCTCGAACTAGGTAATCATTAACCTACAATTTGCGACATGAAGGGAGTGCTAGTAGGATGTGGCTGTGCTGTTGGCCACACCTATCCCTCAACATCTCTAATAGTCATGTGTGACCCATTTACTCCATATGTGAGCCTGGTCGGCAAGCTATCGTCAGCTTGCATCATCGACAATCATGTCAAAACATATCCATATCATATCATCTAGTCAGATGCACTTATATCACAGTAAAACAATCAAACCCCAATGGCACACTCCTTGATTCGATCCGGAGTCCAAGGGGTTCCATCAATGCCTCTGCATCCTCAAGGTCCAAAACCTTGCACACTCAATAAAACTGATTCAATAGCACCTGTCTATGCCAATGTAGTAAAACAAAATGTCATCTACCCCTAACGCATCATAATCAAAGTCAAAGGTTTTATTAGCATAATTATCTGGATCACTTGCAAGCAAGTGTCCTCAAAGAATAAGTTCGCTCAGTGTGCTAGAGTGGGATTTTACATACACCCCCTCTTCATCTAAACTTCATCTCGAAGTTTCACAGTATAAATGAAAAAATAAAGTGTATCATAGTATCATATGTCTATCTATCAAACAAAAATGGAAACTGTTGGCACATATCATATGCATCCTCCCAGGTCGCCGAGTGTGGACTATAATTGTCCCACTGGACCTTGACTTGATCTACCGTTCAATGTTGTAGCTGTCGAACGTGATGATCCAATATGTGGACTAACTCAGCCATGAGTGTTCCCTCATCCAATACCTGCAAGGAACTCATGTTAATAACATGTGTTGTATCACTAATATAATGTCTCAAAACAAATACATGAAAAACATCATGCATATGCCTCAAAGAATCGGGAAGGCTAGTCGATAGGCCACAGGCCCCTTTCTCTCCACAATCTCAAAAGGTCCCACAAACCTAGGGGAGAGTTTAGCTCCCTTCCCAAACTTGATCAAACTCTTATGTGGTTTAACCCCTAAGAAGACTTGATCGCCAACCTCGTAACTATGGTCGACACAGTGCGCATCGACATAACTCTTCTGTCAATCCTGCACTTCTTTAATCCTTTGTCTTATTGTTTGCATTTTCTTTTCCATTTCTTGGATCGCTTCTGGTCCAACCAGGACCCTATCCTCAAGCTGATCCCAACTCAAGGGCGTCCGACATGGTCTCTCGTAAAGAAACTTGAAAGTCGCCATCTTAATGGTGCTCTGGTAACTATTGTTTGAAACGAACACCACTAGTGGAAAGAATTATTCCCAACACTTTTGTCAGTCCATCACGTACATGCACAACATTTCCTCCAAGGTCTGGTTTGTTCGTTTGGTCTGCCCATCAGTTTTTTGCTGATACACAGTACTAAAGTTAAGTTGGGTTCCCAAGGCCTCTTGGAAACTCATCCAAAATCATCCAGTAAACACTTATCCTCTATCAGATATAATCCTCTTAGGCATGCCATGTAGCCTCACAATATCACTGATGAAAACTCTAGCTATGTCAGGTGCCTGATACATCGTACACACAGGAATAATGTGAGAACTCTTGGTCAGAGTGTCTACTACTACTAAAATCGAGTCATGTCTCCTTACCGTCAGTGGCAGTCCAACAATAAAATCCATCGAAATAACCTCCCATTTTGATTCTGGAATAGCATGTGGTTGCAGTAATCCTGATGGGTGTCTATGTTCAGCCTTTACTTGCTGACATTCTAGACATCTTGCCACATAGTTAACTATGTTTGTCTTCATTCCGTTGTAGAAGAATAAGGGTTTAAGGTCTTCCCTCATCTTTGTGACTCCCGGATGAGCTATGTATACTACTCTATGAGCCTCGCTTAGGATCAACATCCTCAACTCATTGTTTGGCGGTACATAGATCCAACTTTTAAACCTCAATAAGCCATCGCTATCAAATGAAAATCCCTCAAATTGTGGTACCGTCATTGTTTTTTCCTGATAAAACCCTCGACCTTTTTGTACCAGTCATCGTTATGCTGTAAAGTTAGAATCATTTCATGTAGATTCATCTGAAGATGCAACACCGAAAAGATGCATGGTCTCCGACTCAATGCATCCACCACTCAGTTCATTGTTCCTTTTATGTAAGTAATCTCAAAGTCGTACTTGCTAAGCAATTCTGACCAACCCCGTTGTCGCACGTTCAGGTCATTTTGTGTAAATATGTGTTGTAGTCCACAATGGTCAGTCTTTAGTTCAAATTTTCATCCAACAAGGTAGTGTTTCCGAACCTTCAAGGCATATACGATGTCTAATAACTCCAAATTGTGCATTGTGTAGTTCTCCTCATGCCTTCTCAGTTTCCTCAAAATGTAAGGAATCAGTCATTTGTCTTGCATGAAGACTCTGCCTAAGCCTTCCTTGGATACATCAGTGCATACCAGAAAGTCCACGTCCATGTAAGGTACCTTTAGTATCAGTGCAGTTGTCAACAATTCCTTGAGCCTCCAAAACACTTCCACGCATTTCTTGGTCCAAACAAAATTCTTGTTGTTCTTCTGCAACTCCATGATCGGATTTGCTATCTTTATTAATCCCTTGATGAACCATTGATAGTATCTTGCTAAACCCATGAAGCTATGCACTTCCAGGACATTTGTAGGTGCAGGCCATTCCATAATATCCTCGACCTTGGATGGATCCACAGCGATGCCTTCGTCGGAGATGAGATGCCCTAGGTAGTGAATCTTCGATTGATAACAAGAACATTTGGACAAATTCCCATACAATTTGTGCTCTCAGAGACACTGGAGTACCAAGCGTAGGTTCTCATCATGCTCCTTCATTGTCTGAGAGTAGATCAAAATATCATCAATGAACACTTGAATGAACATGTCCGGGTACTCATGGAACACCCCGTTCATCAAACTTATAAATACCCCTGGGGCATTTGTCAGTCTAAATGGTAAAATAGTAAACTTGTAATGTACAAACCTCATCTTAAAGGCAGTCTTAGGGATGTCATCCTCCTTGATTCGCAACTGGTAATACCTTGATCACAAATTGATCATGGAGAACACTATCGCACCCTTCATTTGATCGAACAGATCATCAATTCTCGGTAATGGATACTGATTCTTGATTGTGGCCTTGTTCAGTTAATGATAGTCAATGCAAAACCTCCACGATATGTCCTTCTTTCATATGAAAATAACAAGTGAAATCCATGGTGACACACTAGGACGTATCAGACCTAGGTCCAACAACTCCTTCAGTTGCATTTTCAACTCTTGTAACTCTGAATTCGACATCCGATAAGACGTTCTTGCTATCGATTCAATCCTCAGTTTTAGGTCTATGGTATACTCCAATTCCCTCTTCAGCAGCTTCCCAGATAATTCCTCCGGAAAGACGTCTGCAAACTCTCTCACCACCGAAAGGTGTTCTAGACCTTCTGCTACTCCCTTCTCGTTTAACGGAAGGATCGTGTAAAGATTGCACCCTTTGTGCATCCTCTTCTAAATTTGCAAGGAAGAGATGAACCTCAAGGAAACTCCCTGGTTCCATCCTATAATCACACATCCTTGTCCCTCATCATTGACCAAGCTCAACCATTTTGTCTTACAGTTGAGTATCGCCTCATGCGATTCCAACCAGTCCATACCAATCATGACATAATAAGATCCTAGGATCGTGATGTACAAGTTGGCCCTTGTTACAAACTCTCGCAGGTTAAGGATACAGCCTATAACCTTTCCTCCAACCTTCTATTTGGCTCCCGAAGCCATCTCCACGATGCTAAACTCGTAATATTCGACTACCTTTACCTTAATCCTTTTTAGCGCTGCACTAGAAATGAAACTCTCTGTGGCACTGAGATCTATTAAAATACTAAGGGTCTGGTTAGCGACAGTACCTATCGTCTCAAGCACAGTCGAATGGTGCTCTACCTGGTGGTTATTCACCACTACATGAATCTGATGGGCGTTGCACATATCTCTCATGGTAGTTGGTCCAACTGATCTAGACGCTCTGGTCCTCTCCACTAGGAAATTGTGCTGGTAGTGTGGCTCCCCACACTTCCAACACCCCTTCTTCGGCCCAGTATTCCTGGTACCCGAGGAAGAAAATGACGGCCCACCTGCCTGGAACCCTAGTCTGTTCTATTGAACATGCCTAAACTGCTACTGTGGCAAGCGATGTTGTTGTTGATGCTATGGTCCCCGATAAGGTGTCCACCACTGAGGCATCGGTTGTCGGGGTGTAGTGAAAGTGGATCCCCTCTAGAAGCCACAAGATCCCGACGTATGTCTAGCTAGTGTCTGATGTTGTTGTGCTCTTGATGAAACCTACCCTGGTGGTCTCACTGGAGTCCTGGTCTAACCGCCACTGATAAGCTCCTCCTCTACTATGAGGGCCTTCTAGATGACATCATGCAAGGTCTGAGGCATCAAAATCCTAACCTTTGCACACATGATGTCGTTAAGGCTAAAACAAACCTATTGAACTTAAGTTTCTCAGTGTTAAGGTGCAGAGCATACGGGAGCAACTCCATAAAATGAGCCTCGTACTCAAGCACCATACGGCCTCCCTGTCGTAAGGCATTGAACTCATTGAGCTGACGCTCAATGAATTCCTCTGAAAGGTACCTCTCTCGGAACCGTTCCTTGAACAGTTCCCATGACATGTCTTCGACGACCATGTTCAACTACGGTAGAAGAGTCTTCGACCATAGAAGAGTGCTCCCCTTTAGTTGAAAGACCGCCATGTGGACCTTCATGTTGGAGGTATAATCGCGAAGTGCGAAGCACATCTCCATGTTCTCCAACCATGCCTCGACAGATGCTTCATCTCGGATGCTAAAGAACTTGGGAAATTTGACCTTCTTCGGTTCATGGTGAACGCTACATGTACCGACCAGAGTGCATGGTGGAACATCAGTGTGTGCCAACGCCCTAGCCTCATCTTTGTCCAAATGACTGATCAATTCCTCAGACATGCATTGAAAGGATCTCATCATTCTGACTACATCACTAACAACAATCTACTCCCATCTGAGAACCTGCTCATCTCCCTAGGGGTTAGACCCCTCAGGTGTGGATGCTACTTGAGGTGTCATGTCTCCTCCCCTAGCACCTTGTCGCCTGACTCCATGGCGTCTTCTAACCATGATTACCTGTGCGCACACAATTCAACTCGATCAACAATAGTATAATCAATCATTCACATCAACAAAAGCTGTAGCGATCCCAAGTCGCAGGTTGAACCCACTATGATACCATATGTAACGATCCTCCCTGAGGTTCAAGACAAAAAGGCTCCCATAACAAGTGCAATTTTTTTTTTTTTGTGTGGGTGTGTGTGTGAAGCTAATGATGTCATTATACTCGACAACGCAACAATATGACTGACAAGGAGCAAGCAACTCACACCACAACAATATGATGACCCAACATAGAAGCACATCATTCACCTGGAACCAATGTATGAACTCTACCGACAAGAATAAAAATGACTAGAACCAATTAGAACCATCACGCAGTACATCAAAATTCCATTCTGCAAGAAGATTATTATCTAAGACTATCATCATGACATTAATTCCCATACATACGATAATCCCGCTATCTATCATCATACATTGCTTTATAAGTCACTGCGCACAATTGATTTTATTAACTGATTCATTCACATGTGAACATTCTTCTAAAGGCACGAGAGTAATCAACTTGGTTATAAAGGTGTAAAAGGTTAGAATACCTCAATAAATCATAATTCCACATTAATTTAGGGTGCAAGTTCAACTAAATAATAAACACTTCACCCTAACTTGAATAAATATAAGGAACTTACAGGAGGTAAAAATATTAGCTTCTTCAATAGGAAAACATCTACTACTTTTTCCTTGGGTAGCGTAACATACCCAAATCTTAAATATTAAGTGTGTGCAAGTCACATTATAAACTCTCTTGAATGATTAAATTAAATTCAATAAATGTGAAATCATTAAATGAAATACTTATCTAAGTCAATATTATAAGGATACTTATCACTCAATACCTTACATCACTAAGGGAATCATTAATAATCATGAAATCCTTTGTGCAATTAATTTCTTAAGGCTCCCACTATATTACATGTTTTATAGAATAATATAGGTGTAAGTTCTAATAGATCTAGTGTTCAATAAAATGCTCTCAGAGGAGGTAAGCTGTAATTTAAATTCTCAGAAATAAATTGTTGGTGGTTCCGCTAACTTAGTGAATTTCACCAATCTCAATATCCAATCATAACTCTCATGTTCAACGAGATAAAAGACACAAATTAATAACCAATCCCTATTCAATTATAATCCAATAGTCAACCCCTTTACAAATATAATTTAAAATCAATCCCTTTATCCATAAAATTTAAAAGAAACAAATCAATAGCAACCAAGTTGAGACATACAATCCCTTTACTCATGTAATTAAAAAGGTGTTAAACTAACATGAATTCTAAACTATATAAAAATTTTACTAAATTCTATTCTCAATTCTAAGCACCATTGAAGTTAAAATTCAGAATTCTAGGATCGTAATATAATAAATAAAAACAAATAACATTTCCATTGAATTGTTTTCTAAGTTATAATTGCACCTGAGTTTGCAATTCAATTATTATAATAGCGACGGAATTAGATTCTAAACAAGAAAACAAATAACTAAATTCATTCTGAGGTAGAGTTTCTTGTATCATCATAATTCAATTTGATTCTTTTAAGCCCAAATACACAGCTGGAACTAGCTCACCTTTAGGATAACTTAACTGGATTAAATCTGGAAAATGCAAAGGAGGTTGAATATAAAAATTTAACTGGACTGCGATTGAACTGAAATCTAAACGAATTAAAATCAGAGGTTCATCCAACTAGAAAGAAGAGATCTTAATAGATAACAAGCCACTGCACTCAATTACTTCTGACATGTCTTGCTCGCAGGATAGCTAAGGCATTAATGCTCAATCTAAAATTGCCAAAATTTTCTGCCATAATTAATGCTACCATAGGATTGCCATAAAGCTTGCCACAAAACTCACTTACCAGTCATGCCATAGTGATGGCTACCAGTCTTCCTTAATGATGGCTATCGTAAAATTTGCCATAAAAATCTTACTACCAGTCACGCCCTAAACCGTTAATTCTCCTGTCATCCAATAATACCATCATATTGTTGGAGCTACAACAGGTACATCGAGGTAGCACAATGGTCATAGATCATTGTCAATACCTTAAACAGTTGTGTCCATCATTTTTGAAAAGGGGAAAAAATACATTGCATCACCATGCTCGCATAGAAAAGCAGGGCATTGAGATCCATAGGTCTTTTAATGCTAAGGCAACGACCATAGATCAAGCTTCTGGCTAACTGCTCAGGTGAGGACTAGAGAGGTAGGGCCGAAAAGAAACAATCACATGGGTCATAGTCAACCATAGGGTTGTCAAGTTAGGTGGGGAAGAACACCATGGGAAATCAATCAATCAACCAATCCATTTACAAATCAATGTGCAGATCCAAGAATAAGTCCTAATGCATTCTACTTCTACAAATAAAAGAGCATACCATTGCCTGATCACCCTCTTCGAATGTCGTCTCGTTATCCATGCAAGTCCCGCTCAAAGACAGTCTAGACTTCATCAGTACCTCCCAGCCAATGGTAGCGGTAATATTCTTCCCCCTTAGCCCCTCGATCCACAAAGGGCCCACACACACACTATCCAGATATTTTGTCTAGCTCCCAGCACGCCTCACAAGGCCAAGCTACCACTCATCTCTGAGTTGGGTATCACAACTCCTGACAAGTAAATCAGTCAAGTCAATATTTTTGGAGCATAACATTACAAAACCAGAAGATGATCCTTCATCCTTCTCCTTTCTTTATTTTATAGAGTTTCGAACCTCCTTTCTTTCCTAAAATCTCATTTAAATAAAGTTTTTAAAAATAAATTTCTAAAATTTCCTCTTCGTACAAGTGTCCCCCATCCCCTACATTCCTCCATAAATTAATTTCTTTAATTAAGTAATTATCTTTATTTCCCTCACCCACCTAGAGTTACTCCTATAATCACTCCTAGTGTCCCTAGATTCCCTTACAAGTTTTAAAGGCTTTCCCTATTATGAAATTGCTAATTCAGTTTAAAATTAGAAATCTCTTAAATGTAGATTCTTTACTAAATTGACTTCCCTCTTTTTCCCTTAAGTTCCCCTTTTTCCTTTTTATGTTACCTCCTTTCCCTAGTTTCCTCTTTTTTTATTTTCCCTCTTTCCCCTTTTACTTAGAACTCAAAAAGGCAGGTGTGGAATTTAACCCCTTTTCCCTCTTATCATTAATTTAGCATCTTTTTAAATTTTCAAAAGATACAATAATTAATTCCCTCTTTACATTTTATATCCACAATATTTATTTCTTATGAATAATTTAATTTCTTACTCCCTTCATGTTACAAAATTTTATGAAGATCATGAGTATTATTTAAGTGCTTTTTATTTTAAATTTTTATTATTTTATTTTATTTTATCTATTTATTTTATTTTTATTTATTTTTTATTTTATATATATATTTTAAAGGTAGATAAAATTTTACCCCTTGCGTAATTTTAGACTTAGACCTTAAATTTCGTATTAGGCGACATTTAATTAGGGAAATTGTTTTAAAATTTCTTAACATGTTATTTGTCTTTGGGCCATCTAGGTTCATCCCTCTATCACCATCAACACGACGTGCCCTTCAGGATGCACTAGGTGCTCCAAGGGTGCCACTCGCCTCATCTGTTCCTTTTCATGACGTGCCCTTCAAAAAACACTATGTGCTTCAAGGGTGCCACTCGCCACTCTCCATTTTTCTTGTGCAAAGTGCACTTCAAGATGCACCATGTGCTCCAAGGGTGCCACTCGCCTCTTGACTGATTTGGTAGACAACAATAACCCCTGGAGTAAACACTCCGCCATGTGAACTTGTGGGAGACTAAGGGATTCTAAGGAATAAGGCCCCCACCTTATTGCATTTCCCTTAGAATCATTGTGAGCGAGTGTTGCAATCTTCCCTCATGACATCGTGGGTCCTCTCGAACTAGGTAATCGTTAACCTACAGTTCGAGCGATGGAGGGAGTGCTAGTATGATGTGGCAGGGCTATTGTCCACACCTCTCCCTCAACACCTCTGGTAGTTGTTTGTGACCCCTTTACTCCATATGTGAATCTAATCGGAAAGCTATCGTTAGCCTGCATCATCAATAATCATGTTAGAACATATCCATATCATATCATCTAGTAAGATGCACTTATATCACAGTAAAATAATCAAAACCCAATGGCACACTCCCTAGATCGATATGAAGTCCAAGGGGTTCCATCGATGCCTCTGCATCCTCAAGGTCCAAAACCCTGCACACTCAGTAAAATTGAGTCAATAGCACCTGTCTATGTCAATGAAGTAAAACAACATGCCATCTACCCCTAATGCATTATAATCAAAGTCAAAGGTTTTATTAGCATAATAATTCGGATCACTTACGAGCAAGTGTCCTCAATGAATAAGTTCGCTCAGTGTACCAGAGCAAGATATTACATGCATCCCCTCTTGGTCTAAACTTCATCCCAAAGTTTCACAGTATAAATGCCGAAATCAAGTGTATTGCAGTATCATATGTCTATCTATCAAACAAAAATGGGAACTGCTAGCGTATATCATATGTGTCCTCCCAGGTCACCGAGTGTGGACTATAATTGTCCCACTGGACCTTGACCTGATCTACCATTTGACATCGTAGCTAACAAACGCGATGATCCAATATGAAAACCGGCTCACCCATGAGTGCTCCCTCATCCGATACCTGGAAGGAAATCATGTCAATAACATGTGTTGGATCACTAATATAATGTCTCAACAAATACATGAACATCGTGCATGCGCCTCAAATAATTGGGCAAGGCTAGTCGATAGGCCACGAGCCCCTTTCTCTACACAATCTCGAAAGGTCCCATGAACCTAGGGGAGATTTTAGCTCCATTCCCAAACTTGATCAAACTCTTATGTGGTTTAACCCACAAGAACACTTGATCGCTAACCTCGTAACTATGGTCGACATGGCGTGCATCAACATAACTCTTCTGTCGATCATGCTCTTCTTTAATCCTTTGTCTTATTATTTACATTTGCTCTTCCATTTCTTGGATCGCTTCTAGTCCCACCAGGACCCTATCCTCAATTCGATCCCAACTCAAGGGTGTCTGACACGGTTTCCTGTAAAGAAGCTCGAAAGGTGCCATATTAATGGTGCTCTGGTAACTGTTGTTGTAAGCAAAATCCACTAGTGGCAAGAATTCTTCCCAACACTTTTATCGGTCCATCACGTACATTCGCAACATTTCCTCTAAGGTCTGGTTCATTCGTTCGGTCTACCTATCAGTTTCTGGGTGATACATAGTACTAAAGTTAAGTTGGGTTCCCAAGGCCTCTTGGATACTCGTCCAAAATTGTCCAGTAAACACTGATACTCGATCGGATATAATCCTCTTAGGCACACCATGTAGTCTCACAATCTCACTGATGAAAAATCTAGCTATGTCAGGTGTCTGATACGTCGTACACATAGGAATAAAGTGAGAACTCTTGGTAAGAGTGTCTACTACTATGAAAATCGAGTCATGTCTCCTTGCCATCAGTGGCAATCCAACAATAAAATCCATCGAAATAACCTCCCATTTCGATTCCGGACTAGAATGTGGTTGCAGTAATCCTGCTGGGTGTCTATGTTCATCCTTTACTTGCTGACATTCTAGACATCTGGCCACATAGTTAACTATGTCCGTCTTCATTCCATTCTAGAAGAATAAGGGTTTAAGGTCTTCCCTCATCTTCGTGACTCCCGGATGATCCATGTATACTACTCTATGAGCCTCGCTTAGAATCAACATCCTCAACTCATCGTTTGGCGTTATGTAGATCCGATTTTTAAACCTCAATAAGCCATCGCTATCAAATGAAAATCCCTCAAATTTTGTTACCATCATTGTGTTTTGTCCGATAAAACCCTCAACCTCTTTGTACTAGTCATCATTACGCTGTAAAGTTAGAATCTTTTCACATAGATTCATCTGAAGAGGCAACACCAAAAAGATGCATGGTCTCTGACTCAATGCATCTACCACTCAGTTCACTGTTCCTTTTATGTAAGTAATCTTGAATTCGTACTCGCTAAGTAATTCCAACCAACATCGTTGTCACGCGTTCAGGTCACTTTGTGTAAATATGTGTTGTAGTTCACAATGGTCAGTCTTTAGTTCAAATTTTCGTCCAACAAGATAGTGTCTCCAAACCTTCAAGGCATATACGATGGCTAATTGTTATCACTGAAATTTCGTCCGCACAGGGCAACAAGAACTCCGCATCAGCATAGAAAAATAGTCATTCATGGCACAAGGATTAATTCCACATCACAACAAAAGGGTCAAAACTATACAAAATGGCCAAAAAATTACAAGGCGCTTTGCACCAACTAGGCACGCGCGCACAACATCTTCGTACCTAGTGCGCATATGCGCGGTTGTGAGGTGAAAAACCAGCGCGCCTGCCAAACGACGCATTTATGAAGCTGGTCGGCCTCCCAACCACTAATGGATTGGCTCCCAAGTCGATTTGACACCAAATCCGAGCTCAATCTGCATGGGGAGGCTGGTCAAAGACCTAATTGTGCCCTAAAGAGCCCCTTTTCACATTCAAAAGAGGTTTCATAATAACCCAATGCTTGGCTATAAAAAGCC
This sequence comes from Picea engelmannii, assembly GCA_009831015.1. Taxonomy (NCBI): domain Eukaryota; kingdom Viridiplantae; phylum Streptophyta; class Pinopsida; order Pinales; family Pinaceae; genus Picea; species Picea engelmannii. The sequence continues at coordinate 544,123 of ML787969.1, forward strand.
ATGAATGACCAACATTTCTTCAAGGAATTCTTCATACTGTTATGTTGCTGAGATTGCTAGAGACCCCTTCTTTGGCAACACACATTGTAAGCTACATTTCATAAGCTATTCACCCCTCACTTGAGTGAATAATCTTGGAGTTCTTTCATCCACATTTCATCTTTTCTTTGTAAGGAGAGAAATCAGTTGAGGGCCTCAAGAGACTTCCATTGGAGAGGGAAGGGACCCAAGTCCTCTTTCTCCTTTGTGTATCTTTGGATTTCATCTATCAGACCAGCTTATACATTGGTGATATTGGTCCATTGTCATTTGCTTTTTTTTATTTTTATTTCTATGCTTATAGTTTCATTTAGTTTTTGTTTAATTCTTGTTAATAGATTAGTTGTTTTCTTTCTAACCTTTTACCATACAGCTGTCATGACTAGCAGAGCCCAACTAGGCATGTAAGCACTCACTTTTTGCTCAC
>ML787969.1:560718-572853 GCA_009831015.1 Picea engelmannii
CCCTACATTCCTCCATAAATTAATTTCTTTAATTAAGTAATTATCTTTATTTCCCTCACCCACCTAGAGTTACTCCTATAATCACTCCTAGGGTCCCTAGATTCCCTTACAAGTTTTAAATGCTTTCCCTATTATGAAATTGCCCATTTAGTTTAAAATTAGAAATCTCTTAAAAGTAGATTCTTTACTAAGTTGACTTCCCTCTTTTTCCCTTAAGCTCCCCTTTTTCCTTTTTATGTTACCTCCTTTCCCTAGCTTCCTTTTTTTTATTTTCCCTCTTTCCCCTTTTATTTAGAACTCAAAAAGGCAGTTGTGGAATTTAACCCCTTTTCCCTCTTATCATTAATTTAGCATCTATTTAAATTTTCAAAAGATACAATAATTAATTCCCTCTTTACATTTTATATCCACAAATTTTATTTCTTATGAATAATTTAATTTCTTACTCTCTTCATGTTACAAAATTTTATTAAGATCATGATTATTATTTAAGTGGTTTTTATTTTAAATTTTTATTATTTTATTTTATTTTTATTATATATATATATATATATATATATATATATATATATATATATATATATTAAAGGTAGATAAAATTTTACCCCTTGCGTAATTTTAGACTTAGGCCTTAAATTTCGTACTGGGTGACATTTAATTAGGGAAATTATTTTAAAATTTCTTAACATCTTATTTGTCTTAGGGCCATCTAGGTTCATCCATCTATCACCATCAATGCGATGTGCCCTTCAGGATGCACTAGGTGCTCCAAGGGTGTCACTCGCCTCATTTGTTCCTTTGTGCAACATGCCCTTCAGGACGCACTACATGCTCCAAGGGTGCCACTCGCCACTCTCTATTTTTCTTGCATGACGTGCCCTTCAAGATGAACCACGTGGTCCAAGGGTGCCACTCACCTCTTGACTAATTTGGTAGACATCAATATCCCCTATATTAAACACTCTGCTAGGTGAACTTGTGGGAGACTAAGGGATTCTAAGGAATAAGGCCCCCGCGTTATTGCACCCCCCCTAGAATCATTGTTAGCGACTGTTGCAATCTTCCCTCATGGCATCGTGGGTCCTCTCGAACTAGGTAATTGTTAACCTACAGTTCAGTCCAAGGAGGGAGTGCTAGTAGGCTATGAAAGGACTGTTGTCCACACCTCTCCCTCAACACCTCTGGTAGTTGTGTGTGATCCCTTTACTCCATATGTGAGTCTGGTCAGGAAGCTATCATCAGCCTGCATCATCAACAATCATGTCAGAACATATCCATATCATATCATTTAGTCAAATGCACTTATATCACAGTAAAACAATCAAACCCCAATGGAACACTCCCTGACTCAATCCAGACTCCAAGGGGTTCCATCGATTCCTTTGCATCCTCAAGGTCCAAAACCCTGCACACTCAGTAAAACCAAGTCAATGGCACCTTTTTATGTCAATGTAGTAAAACAACATGTCATCTACCCATAACGCATCATAATCAAAGTCAAAGGTTTTATTAGAATAATAATCCGGATCACTTGCNGCAAGTGTCCTCAAAGAATAAGTTCGCTTGGTGTGCCAAAGAGGGATGTTACATACACCCCCTCTTGGTCTAAAATTCATCTCAAAGTTTCACAGTATAAATGCCGAAATAAAGTGTATCATAGTATCATATGTCTATCTATCAAACAAAAATGGAAACTGTTGGTGCATATCATATGTGTCCTCCCAGGTCACTGAGTGCGGACTATAATTGTCCTACTGGACCTTGACCTAATCTACCATTCAATGTTGTAGCTGTCGAACACGATGATCCAAGGTGCGGACCGGCTCAGCCATGAGTGATATCTCATTCGATACTTGCAAGGAACTCATGTCAATAACAAGTGTTCGATCACTAATATAATGTCTCAAAACAAATACATGAAAAACATCATGCATACACCTCAAAGAATTAGGCAAGGCTAGTCGATAGGCCATGGACCCCTTTCCCTCCACAATCTCGAAAGGTCGCATGAACCTAGGGGAGAGTTTAGCTCCCTTCCCAAACTTGATCGAACTCTTAGGAGGTTTAAATCGCAAGAAGGATCGATCGTCGACCTCGTACTACGGTCGACACAGTGTGCATCGACATAATTGTTCTGTCGATCCTGCGTTTCTTTAATACTTTGTCTTATTGTTTGCATTTTCTCTTCCATTTCTTGGATCACTTCTGGTGCCACCAGGACCCTATTCTCAAGCCAATCCCAACTCAAGGGCATCTGACATGGTTTCTCATAAAGAAACTCGAAAGGCGCCATCTTAATGGTGCTTTGGTAACTGTTGTTGTAAGAGAACTCCACTAGTGGCAATAATTCTTCCAATGCTTTTGTCGGTCCATCATGTACATGTGCAACATTTCCTCAAAGGTCTAGTTCATTCGTTTGGTCTTCCCGTCAGTTTCTGGGTGATACACACTACTAAAGTTATGTTGGGTTCCCAAGACCTCTTGGAAACTCATCCAAAATCGTCCAGTAAACACCGATCCTCGATCAGATATAATCCTCTTAGGCATGCCATGTAGCCTCACAATATCATCGATGAAAAATCTAGCTATGTCAGGTGCCTGATACGTCATATGCATAGGAATAAAGTGAGGACTCTTGGTCAGAGTGTCTACTAATACGAAAATCGAGTCATGTCTCTTTGTCATCCGTAGAAATCCAACAATAAAATCCATCGAAATAACATCCCATTTTGATTCTGGAATAGAATGTGGTTGCAATAATCTTGCTGGGTGTCTATGTTCAGCCTTTACTTGCTGACATTCTAGACATCTGGCCACATAGTTAACTATGTCCGTCTTCACTCCCTTCTAGAAGAATAAGGGTTTAAGGTCTGCCTTCATCTTCGTGACTCCTGGATGAGCCATGTATACTACTCTATGAGTCTTGCTTGAGATCAACATCCTCAATTCATTGTTTGGTGATACGCAGATTCGAATTTTAAACCTCAATAGGCCATCGCGATCAAATGAAAATCCCTCAAATTTTGGTACAATCATTGTGTTTTGTTCAATAAAATCCTCAACCTCTTTGTACCAGTCATCGTTACGCTGTAAAGTTAGAATCTTTTCATGTATATTTGTCTTAAGAGGCAACACTGAAAAGATTTGTGGTTTTCGACTCAATGCATCCGCCACTCGGTTCACTATTCCTTTTATGTAAGTAATCTCAAAGTCGTACTTGCTAAGAAATTCCGACCAACATCGTTGTCGTGCGTTCAGGTCACTTTGCGTAAATATGTGTTGTTGTCCACAATGGTCAGTCTTTAGTTCAAATTTTCATCCAACAAGGTAGTGTCTCCAAACCTTCAAGGCATATACGATGGCTAATAACTCCAAATCATGTGTCATGTAGTTCTCCTCAGGCCTTCTCAGTTTCCTCAAAATGTAAGCAATCACTCATCCATCTTGCATCAAGAATCCGCCTAAGCCTTCCTTGGATGTGTCAGTGCATACCAAGAATTCTGCATCCATGTCAGGGACCTTTAGTATTGGTGTGATTTTCAACAATTCCTTGAGCCTTTGAAATGATTCTATGCATTTATAGGTCCAAACAAACTTCTTTTTCTTCTTCTACAACTCCGTGATCAGATTTGCTATCTTTGAAAATCCCTCGACAAACCGTCGATAGTATCCTGTTAAACCAATGAAGCTACGCACTTTCGAGACATTCATAGGCATAGGTCATTCCATAATAGCCTCAACCTTGGTTGGATCCAGAGTGATTCCCTCACCAGAGATGACATGCCCTAAGTAGTGAATCTTTGATTGATAAAAAGAACATTTGGACAACTTCCCATAAAATTTGTTCTCTCGTAGACACTGGAGTACCAAGCGCAAGTGCTCGTCATGCTCCTCCGTCGAATGAGAGTAGATCAAAATATCATCAATGAACACTTGGACGATCCTGTCCAAGTACTGACAGAACACCCCATTCATCAAACTCATAAATACCCCTGGGGCGTTTGTTAGTCCAAACGATAAAATAATAAACTCATAATGTCCAAACCTCATCTTAAAGGCGGTCTTAGGGATGTCATCCTCCTTTATCTGCAACTGGTGATACCCTGATTTCAAATTGATCTTGGAGAACACTATCACACCCTTAATTTGATCGAACAGATCATCAATTCTCGGAAATGGATATTGATTCTTGATTGTGGCCTTGTTCAGTTGACGGTATTCAATGCAAAGCCTCCATGATCTGTCCTTCTTTCACATTAAAATAACAGGTGCACCCCATGGTGACACACTAGGACGTATCAAACCCAGGTCCAACAACTCCTTCAGATGCATTTTCAACTCTTGTAACTTCGGAGTCGACATCCGATAAGGTGTTCTTACTATTGGTTCAGTCCCTGGTTTTAGGTCTATTGTAAACTCCAATTCCCTCTCCAGCGACATCTCAGGTAATTCCTCTGGAAAGACGTCTGCAAACTCTCTCACCACCAAAAGGTGTTCTAGACCTTTCTCTACTCCCTTCTCGTTTAACGCAAGGGTCACATAAAGCTTGCACCCTTTGCACATGCTCTTCCGAAGTTGCAACGAAGAGATGAACCTCAGGGAAACTCCTTGGTTCCATCCTACAGTCACATGTCCTTGTCCCTCATCATCGACCAAGCTCAACCATATTGTCTTACAGTTGAGTATCGCCTCATGCGATTCCAACCAGTCCATACCAATCACGACATCATAAGATCCTAGGATCGTGACGTACATGTTGGCCCTTGTGACAAACTCTCCCAGGTTAAGGATACAGTCCATAACCTTTCCTCCAACCTTCTGTTTGGTTCCTGAAGCCAACTCCACGAAGCTAAACTCATCCTATTTTATTGCCTTTACCTTAATCCTTTTTAGTGTTTCACCAGAAATGAAACTCTCGGTGGCACCGAGATCTATCAATATACTAAGGTTCTAGTCAACGATGGTACCTATCATCTCAAGCACAGTTGACTGGTGCTCTACTTGGCGGTTATTCACCACTGCATGAATCTGATGGGCCTTGCCCATATCTCCCATGGTAGTTGGTCCAGCTGATCTGGACACTCTGGTCCTCTCCACTGGGCCGTTATGCTAGTAGTGTGGCTCCCCACACGTCCAACACCCCTTCTTTGGCCCAGTAGTCCTCGTACTCGAAGTAGAAAATGATGGCCCACTAACTTGGAACCCTATTCTGTTCTACTGAACAGGCCTAAACTGCTGCTGCGGTGGGCGGCGCTACTGTTGATGTTGTGTTCCTCGATAAGGTGTCCTCTATTGAGGTGTCGATCATTGAGGTGTAGTGAAAGTGGATCCCCTCTAGAATCCACGATATCCTGGCATATGTATGGTTGGTGTCTGATGCTGTGATGCTCCTGATGAAACCTACCCTAGTGGTCTCGCTAGAGTCCTGGTTTGAACCCTGCTAATAAGATCCTCCTTTGCTATGAGGGCCTTTTGGGTGACATCATGCAAGGTCTGAGGCATCAAAATCCTAACCTTTGCACACAGGCTATCGTTAAGGCCAAAACAAACCCATTGACCTTAAGTTTCTCAGTGTTAAGGTGCAGAGCATACCGAAGCAGGTCCATAAAATGAGCCTCGTACTAGAGCACCGTATGACCTCCCTGTCATAAAGTGTTGAACTCATTGAGCTGACGCTCAATGAATTCTTCTGAAAGGTACCTCTCTCAAAACTATTCCTTGAATAGTTCCCATGACACGTCTTCGATGGCCATGTTCATCTACAGTAGAAGTGTCTTCCACCATAGAAGAGTGCTCCCCTTCACTTTAAAGACTGCCATGTGGACCTTCATGTTGGAGGTATAATTGTGAAGTGTGAAGCACATCTCCATGTTCTCCAACCATGCCTCGATGGCTGCATCGTCTCGGGCACCAAAGAACTTAGGAAATTTGACCTTCTCGAGTTCATGGTGAATGCTACTTGTACCAATCAAAGTGCACGGTGGAACCTCAGAGGGTGCCGACGCCCTGGTCTCATCTCTGTACAAACGGATGATCAATGCCTCGGACATGGATTGAAAGGGTCTCATCATTCCGACCACATCACCAACTGCTTTCTTCTCCTGTCCGAGAACCTGCTCATCTCCTTGGGGGTTATACCCCTCAGGTGTGGATGCTATTGGAGGCGTCGCACCTCCTCCCGTAGCACCCCGTCGCTGCCTCTGTGGCATCCTCTAACGATGATTATCTGCATGCACAGAATTCAACTCGATCAGCAATAGTATAATCAATCATTCACATCAGCGAAAGCCATAGCGATCCCAAGTCGCAGGTTGAACTCGCTCCGATACCATATGTAACGAACCTCGCAGAGGGTCAAGAGAACAAGCCTCCCATAACAAGTGTGAATTTTTTTTCTGTGTGTGGGCGTGTGTGTGAAGGTAACGATGTCATTATACTCAACCACGCAACAATATGACTGACAAGGTGCAAGCAACTCATGCCACAACAATATGACGACCCAAAATAGAAGCACATCATTCACCTGGAAGCAATGTATGAACTCTACCGACAAGAATAAAAATGACTAGAACCAGCTAGAACCATCATGCAGTACATTGAAATTCCATTCCGCAAGAAGGTTATTATCTAAGACTATCATCATGACATTAATTCCCATACATACGAGAATCCCACTATCTATCATCAGACATTGGTTTATAAGTCAGTGCGCACAATTGATTTTATTAACTGATTTATTCACATGTCAACATTCTTCTAAAGGCACGAGAGTAATCAACTTGGTTATAAAGGCGTAAAAGGTTAGAATACCTCAATAAATCATAATTCCACATTAATTTAGGGTGCACGTTCAACTAAATAATAAACACTTCACCCTAACTTGAATAAATATAAGGACCTTACATGAGATAAAAAAATTAGCTTCTTCAATAGGCAAACATCTACTACTTTTTCCTTGGGTGGCATAACATACCCAAATATTAATTATTAACTTTGCGCAAGTCACATTGTAAACTCTCTTGAATGATTAAATTAAATTCAATAAATGTGAAATCATTAAATAAAATACTTATCTAAGTCATTATTATAAGGATACCTATCACTCAATACCTTAGATCACTAAGGGAATCATTAATAATCATGAAATCTTTTGTGCAATTAATTTCTTAAGGCTCCCATTATATTACATGTTTTATAGAATAATATAGGTGTAAGTTCTAATAGATCTAGTGTTCAATCAAATTCTCTAAGAGGAGGTAAGATGTAATTTAAATTCTCAGAAATAAATGGTTGGTGGTTCTGCTAACTTAGAGAATTTCACCAAGCTCAATATCCAATCATAACTCTCATGTTCAACAGGATGAAAGACATGACTTAATAACCAATCCTTGTTCAATTATAATCCAATAATCAACCCCTTTACAAATATAATTTAAAATCAATCCCTTTATCCATAAAATTTAAAAGAAACAAATCAATGGCAACCAAGTTGAGACATACAATCCCTTTACTCATGTAATTAAAAAGGTGTTAAACTAACATGAATTCTAAACTGTACAAAATTTTAAATAAATTATATTCTCACAAAATTTTAAATAAATTATATTCTCAATTCTAAGAACCATTGAAGTTAAAATTCAAAATTCTAAGATCGTAATATAATAAATAAAACCAAATAGCATTTCCATTGAATTGTTTTCTAAGTTATAATTGCGCCCGAGTTTGCAATTCAAATATCATAATAGCGACATAATTAGATTAAACTAGAAAACAAATAACTAAATTCATTCTGAGGTAGAGTTTCTTGAATCCTCATAATTCCATTTGATTCTTTTAAGCCCAAATACACAACTGGAACTGGCTCGCCTTTAGGATAACTTAACTGGATTAAATCTGGAAAATGCAAATTAGGTTGAATATAAAAATTTAACCGTAAGGTGTTTGAATTGAAATCTAAAGGAATTAAAATCAGAGGTCCATCCAACCAAAGAGAATGGATATTAATAGATAATGAGATGTTGCGCTCAATTACTTCTGACATGTCTTGCTCGCAGGGTAGATAAGGCATTAATGCTCAATCTAAAATTGCCAAAATTTTCTGCCATAATTAATGCTACCATAATATTTCCATAAATATTTCCACAAAACTCACTTACCAGTCATGCCATAGTGATGGCTACAAGTCTACCTTAATGATGGCTACCGTAAAAGTTGCCATAAAAATCTTACTACCAGTCATGCCCTAAACCGTTAATTCTCCTGTCATCTAATAATACCATCATATTGCTGGAGCTGCAATAGGTACATCAAGGTAGCACAAAGGTCATAGATCGTTGTTAATAACTTAAGCCGTTGTGTCCATCATTTTTTCAAAAGGGAAAAAATACACCGCAGTCAACCAGGAAAGAAAAACGCAACCACTAACTCTAACAAAATAAAGAAGAAAAAGAACTGGTCATTTAAACAATTTTGGTCACATTAACCAGGGCACATCATGGTTAATTAAGGCAGCGACTGAGCCATCTGATTAATAGTAACACGACGATATTTATCATCTCTAATAGCATTAAAGGTAAAATAAATTGTGGGCAATCAATTGGCAAACAACCAACCTTTCAAAGGGAAAACGTGGGCTTTTCAATAGCCACTCAGAACTGTATATAAATTAAAATCGCAGCCCAAAAATCCTTTCTAAATCGCCTTCCACAATCCATTGCTATCCATTAAAACCATATCTTGTAATGTTTGAGTTTATGAAGCACAAGGTCATAACATGGAGTACCACAAGGCAACTCCGAACAGAATAAGATGCATTCCTCGCTTTGAATACATACTAACTCAACGTAAAATAGATCCATCTCTAGATAACACGCTACCCTCATTCATCCTAGAACAGAGGTAGCGCTTTACATGTGTTACATGTTACTATTGCCAAGGTAAATTTTTATAGCGATTACACAATGACCAACGTGGAAGATAAAACCTTTTTCATCCACTAACTAATTAAAATAGCAGAGCTATACATATATTTTTACACCTGTAACAAAATTTCCTTCACAGAGGTAAGGTTTTTACCTCCATTACATAATGACAATGCAAAAGTAATTTCTTTTTCATCTATTATTTAATTAAAACAACAGAGGTAATGTATATAAAAAAATTTACATCTGTTACAACTTTACCATCGCAGAGGTAAGGTTTTTACCTCCATTACATAATGACAATGCAGAATAATAAAAGCAAGTCAATCTACATGAAACAAATGTAGATACAAGTAAAATGCTCTTCACATCTTGGGATACCAATTTAACGATGTTGACATCATTAAGAGAACACCTGGCCATAAGGATAACTCATCAAAGGGAATCGTAGGAATTCTATCAGTCTAGGCCTAGAAAAATAAACAACAAGGAAGCAAGATAAACCAGACACAAGGCTCGTTTTGGAAGGCACAAGTCAACAATCAGGAAAGGAAAACAATAGAGGGAGACGGCTAAAGGTTCACCTTCGCATCACCATCCTTGAACTAAAAAGCAGGGCGTGGAGATCCATAGGGATTTTAACGCTAAGGCGATGACCGCAGATCAGGCTCTTGGCCAACTGCTCAGGTGAGAACTGGAGAGCTAGGGACGAAAAACAACAATCGCACGAGTCACAGTCAACCACAGGGCTGTCGATTCAGGTGGGGATGAAGGCCACAGGAAATCAATCAACCAACCAATCAATTTACAAATCAATATGTAGATCCAAGAATAAGTCCTAATGCATTCTACTTCTACAAATAAAAGAGCGTACCGTTGCCTGATCGTCCGCTTCGAATGACATCCCGCGCTCCATCCATCTCCTGCTTGCCAACTGTCGAGACTTCACTGGTACCTCCCAGCAAATTCTATGGGTACTCTTCTTCCCCCTTATCCCCCCGAGCCGCAAAGGGGCCACACACACACTATCCAGAGATTTTTCTAGCTCCCAGCTCACCTCACAAGGCTGAGCTACCATTCCTATCCAATCCGGGTATCCCAACTCCCCACAAGTAAATCATTCAAGTCGATATTTCTGCAGTGTCATGTTACACAAACAAAAGATGATCCTTCATCCTTCTCCTTCCTTTATTTTATAGAGTTTCGAACCTCCTTTCTTTCCTAAAATCTCATTTAAATAAAGATTTTAAAAATAAATTTTTAAAATTTCCTCTCTGTACAAGTGTCGCCCATCCCCTACATTCCTCCATAAATTAATTTCTTTAATTAAGTAATTATCTTTATCTCCCTCACCCACCTAGAGTTACTCCTAGAATCACTCCTAGGGTCCCTACATTCCCTTACAGGTTTTAAAGGCTTTCTCTATTATGAAATTGTTAATTCAGTTTAAAATTAGAAATCTCTTAAATGTAGATTCTTTACTAAGTTGACTTCCCACTTTTTCCCTTAAGTTCCCATTTTTTTCATTTTTATGTTACCTCCTTTCGCTAGCTTCCTTTTTTTTTTATTTCCCCTCTTTCCCCTTTTACTTAGAACTCAAAAAGGCAAGTGTGGAATTTAACCCCTTTTCTCTTTTATCATTAATTTAGCATCTTTTTAAATTTTCAAAAGATACAATAATTAATTCCCTCTTTACATTTTATATCCACAAATTTTATTTCTTATGAATAATTTTATTTCTTACTCCCTTCATGTTACAAAATTTTGTGAAGATCATGGTTATTATTTAAGTGGTTTTTATTTTAAATTTTTATTATTTTATTTTATTATATATATATATATATATATATATATATATATATATATTAAACGTAGATAAAATTTTACCCCTTGCATAATTTTAGACTTAGGCCTTAAATTTCATATTGGGCGACATTTAATTAGGGAAATTGTTTTAAAATTTCTTAACATGTTATTTGTCTTAGGGCCGTCTAGGTTCATCCCTCTATCACCATCAACACAACGTATCCTTCAAGACACACTAGGTGCTCCAAGGGTGCCACTCGCCTCATATGTTCCTTTGCGCACATGCCCTTCAGGATGTATTATGTGCTCCAAGGGTGCTACTCTCGACTCTCCATTTTTCTTGTGTGACATGCCCTTCAAGATGTACCATGTGCTCCAAGGGTGCCACTCGCCTCTTGACTGATTTGGTAGACATCAATAACCCCTGGAGTCAACACTCCGCCAGGTGAACTTGCGGGAGACTAAGGGCTTCTAAGGAATAAGGGACCCGCCTTCTTATGTGCCCCTTAGAATCATCGTGAGGGACTGTTGTAATCTTCCTGTATGGCATCGTGGGTCCTCTTGAACTAGGTAATCGTTAACCTATAATCCGAGCCACGATGAGAGTGATAGTAGGCTGTGGTAGGGCTATTGTCCAGACCTCTCCCTCAACACCTCTGGTAGTTGTGTGTGACCCATTTATTCCATATGTGAGTCTGGTCAGCAAGATATCATTAGCCTACATCATGAACAATCATGTCGGAACATATCCATATCATATCATCTAGTCAGATGAACTAAAATCATAGTAAAACAATCAAACTCTAATGGCACACTCTGTGACTCGATCCAGAGTCCAAGGGGTTCCATCGATGCCTCTGCATCCTCAAGGTCCAAAACCCTGCACACTCAGTAAAACCGAGTCAATAGCACCTGTCTATGTCAATGTAGTAAAACAACATGTCATCTACCCATAACGCATCATAATCAAAGTCAAAGGTTTTATTAGCAAAATAATCCAGATCACTTGCGAGCAAGTGTCCTCAAAGAATAAGTTCCCTCAGTGCGCTAGAGAGGGATGTTACAATATAATATTACATCACACATATTGACCAAAGTTATCGAATACTTATCTTATTAATGATATTTATATTCATATAATATAAGTTCAAATTGACAACTTATTAATTAATTTATTAATAACCTAGACATTAGTAACTAATGTGTTTATTGAACCATAATATTGTATGTGTTGGATATTTAGGCATAACTAGCACACACATATTCCACACATAGAGTCCTATAATATCAAGCGATGTTCCTAATGCATATCATTAAAATTTTCACAACTAATCATGCATACAAATAAAGAAAGTAAATCAAACTTCAAATAATCCTCATTAAAGAAAGAGTAATATTTCAACATTCA
>ML787969.1:576783-589019 GCA_009831015.1 Picea engelmannii
AGAACCATTAAATTTGTGACAATTAAGGCTCACTCAATTACATCTTCTTCGAAATATATACGTCATTAAAAATCACATTACTATATGTATAAATAGGCTTCATTACCACCATAAATTTTCCGACAATTAAGAATCACTCAAAATCATCTTCTTTTCAATAAATATGTTAAAACTCACATTACTATGTTTACAATAGGTTATGATGCAGTTCCATTTGAAATTATTGTCATGATTACTCTCAATAAACATGAGTTTCCACCTTATATGACTATATTTTATCTAGATTTCTAACTCCAACCAAGCCTCAGAAATATTGCATTTGCATCACCTCAACGAAATTTATATTAGGAATACGAACAAACCTCATACCCATCGCATATTGATGTTATTAGTGGGTGTGTGAGGTTATGAATATAAACTCTTTGTTTTGGGGATTTTAATGCATTGCATTATATGTGGTCTTAGTGGATCCAACCATAGGGAAATTTTAAGGAATCTTAAAGAAATTTTCTAATACGTTTTTTTTAGTGGATCCAACCATAGGGAACTTTTAATGATTCTTAAAGAAATGTTATAAGGAATATATTTGTGGTCATAGTTGATTGAACCATGTTCATAGAATATGCACATGCTATTGAGTTAATTTTGGGTAGTTATCCACTCAATGTAGAAATCCCTTAGTTAATAGTACACTTAGGTCCCTCTATGTAACTTTAGGTGACCATAAAGTATTTCACAGTTATGTATTTAGTTCAACCATATCCACAACTATCCAACAGTTTGTCGTTAAATATCTTAAGTGATCCAACTATATATAATATAACATTTCCATAGCTCATATGTTATATAATATGACATTATCCAATTTGTGATGAGATAAGAATGCACCACTTAGTAAACCAAGATTTATTATGTGCCAAGATTAAAGGCATAACAAGTTGTTGTGCACGACTTACTAAAGATTTCTTATGTTATTAGTGGGTATGTGAGGTTATGAAGATTAAAATATTTGTTTTGGAGATTCTAATGCATTGCATTATATGTGGTCTTAGTGGATCCAACCATAGGGAACTTTTAAGGAATCTTAAAGAAATTTTCTAATACGTTTTTTTTAGTCGATCCAACCATAAGTAACTTTTAATGAATCTTAAAGAAATGTTATAAAGAAGATATATGTGGTCTTAGTGGATTGAAGTATGTTCAAAGAATATGTACATGCTATTGAGTTAATTTTGGGTAGTTATCCACTCAATGTAGAAATCCCTTAGTTTATAGTACACTTCTGTCCCTTTATGTAACTTTAGGTGACCATAAAGTATTTAACAATTATGTATTTAGTTCAAGCATATCCACAACTATCCAATAATTTGTCCTTAAATATCTCAAGTGATCCAACTATATATAATATAACATTTGCATAGTTCATATGTTATATAATATAATATTATTCAATCTGTGATCAGATAAGAGTGCACCACTTAGTAAAGAAAGATTTCTTATGTGCCAAGATTAAAGGCATAACAAGTTATTGTGCACGACTTACTAAAGATTTCTTATGTTATTAGTGGGTCTGTGAGGTTATGAATATAAAATCTTTGTTTTGGGGATTTTAATGCATTGCATTATATGTGGCCTTAGTGGATCCAACCATAGGGAACTTTTAAGGAATATTAAAGAAATTTTCTAATACGTTTTATTTAGTGGATCCAACCATAGGGAACTTTTAATGAATCTTAAAAAAATGTTATAAGGAATATAAATGTGGTCTTAGTGGATTGAACCATGTTCAAAGAATATGCACATACTATTGAGTTAATTTTGTGTAGTTATCCACTCAATGTAGAAATCCCTTAGTTTATAGTACACTTAGTTCCCTTTATGTAAATTTAGGTGACCATAAAGTATTTCAAAGTTATGTATTTAGTTCAACCATATGCACAACTATCCAAGAATTTGTCCTTAAATATGTAAAGTGATCCAACTATATATAATATAACATTTGCACAGTTCATAGGTTAAATAATATAACATTATCCAATCTGTGATCAGATAAGAGTTCACCACTTAGTAAAGAAAGATTTCTTATGTGCCAAGATTAGAGGCATAACAAGTTGTTGTGCACCACCTACTAAAGATTTCTTATGTTATTAGTGGGTGTGTGAGGTTATGAAGATTAAACTCTTTTTTTTGGAGATTCTAATGCATTTCATTATATGTGGTCTTTGTGGATCCAACCATAGGGAATTTTTAAGGGATCTTAAAGAAATGTTCTAATACATTTTTTTAGTGGATCCAACCATAGAGAAATTTTAATGAATATTAAAGAAATGTTATAAGGAATATATATGTGGTCTTAGTGGATTGAACCATGTTCAAAGAATACGCACATGCTATTGAGTTAATTTTGGGTAGTTATCCACTCAATGTAGAAATCCATTAGTTTATAGTACAATTAGGTCCCTTTATGTAACTTTAGGTACCATAAAGTATTTCACATTTATGTATTTAGTTCAACCATATCCACAACTATCCAAGAGTTTGTCCTTAAATCTCTCAAGTGATCCAACTATATATAATATAACATTTGCACAATTCACTTGTTATATAATATAACATTATCCAATATGTGATCGGATAAGAGTGCACCACTTAGTAAAGAAAGATTTCTTACTTGCCAATATTAAAGGCATAAAAAGTTGTTGTGCACCACTTACTAAAGTTTCTTATGTTATTAGTGGGTGTGTGATGATGCAGGAGCATCGCCAACTCAGCAAGCAAGCCAACACATCAAGAGAAAGTTCAGCTGGAGAAGCAAACCCAAACTTTTGAAAATGCTTTGGGACTGTTGCGCAGATCTTAAATGAATCATTTAAGAGGTGGCGCTTTTGTATGTTGTATCAGAACTCGAGCCTTACGCTCTTGTCTGAAATAGATAGGAGGCATTTAATAGAAGTAATGCAGGTAGATAGGATTTTATTTCTAGATTAGACAGTTTTAGATAGGAGGAGGGAAAATGGATATAGACACCCTCATTGTATCATTGTAAAATTAGCAATAATTCAGAAGCATTCAGAAGAGAGGGGAAAGCAGAGAAATGTATGAAGAACACTCATGTACAGATTTGAATTAATATAAGGGAGTCTTTGATTCAAATTCATGTCTGGTGTTGTTTTCTCTGTGTATATTGGTTATGTGCCCATGAATGTTTGTTTTTGGTTATGTATTTTCTTTGTGTATGCTGTGCATGTGATTTCAAGGTTTGAAGTTGAAATTTGAATGAGAGAGGAAATGAGTTTCAATTGTTTTTCTGTCTGAGCCAGGAGATTCCTGCAAGGTGTGTAGTTGAATTCATCCACAAGGAGTGTGTTGATGAGGGCTTAGATAGTTTAACATTTGTTCTCATTCACCCAGAATTTGATTTGGGTTGAAGGAAGAAGAAGTCTCAGTTTTTATTATGAGTAAAGTAGATAGATGACTGTTGCAGAGAGTGCGCAGAGTCTGAGACGTTCAACACTTGGTGAAATATTTAACGACTGAGCGCAAGGAACATCCGTAAGTTCCTCTGAGAGAGTCAGAATTGGAAAAGCTCAAGATTTGTATCACCTTCGTGATAATCTTTGCAAGTTAGCACAGGAATCTTGGTTGAGAAAATTTCAAGCAGGAGATGCAAGTGCAAGTGTTCGAGGATAAAGTTATAAGGAAGGAGCTTTAGTCTTCCAGAGAAATCTTCGACACAAAGGAATCGACGGTCAGGAATCACAGGGAAGGTTGGCGAAGTCCCGACAACTGTCAGATCTAGGGGAAGATGCATACAGTTTAAGCCTTAGCACGCAGGGAAGGAGCTAGAGCTCATCGGGATTCAACTCATTAGAGAATTGGGGTTCCCAGGGACATAGAATTCTGACAGGGAGAAATAGCGACTCGCGATTTTTTGGAGGAATCATAGTCGTAGATCCTGGACTGGACACGTGTCAGACATCTGGAGGAGATTCGGAGGTCAGCTCATCGGGAAATCGGAGTTTCCATGGACACAGAACTCTTGTATATTGGAATCGCGATACGCAATTTCTCGACGGAGGTAAGCACCTAGTGGAGTCCAGGTGTCAGAGGATTGAGGCTCGTCGTGAGAAGACAACAGGTGGAATCGCATATCAGAGTTCGAGATTTGGAAGGTCCTATGGATTGGTGCAATAGGAATTGTGAATTCTCGAAACACGATTGAAAACGTGGGGTCCAGGTGACAACACAGAGGACAGGTGGCATTGGAATTCGAGAATCGGAGATTCGTGAGAGCAGTAACTAACGACCGCGTGAGTTCCAATTTCCCGATAGGATAATTTCTGATAGGAGACGAGGAAGGCGTGAATGGGTATTCCATCGGGATTCAGGGATTTGTGAGACCCGATTTTGTTGTTTAAAGGACTCGTGATCCAACGAGGTCTGACTTCCCGATTTCGAGAAGGGAGGTCATACAGAGTATTTTGTGGGTGATAAAGTTTGAAAGGGATTTGGAAGGGTAGTTTAGCTCTTTGGGCCTAAAGAAAAGAAGGTCCTGGTGGAAGTGGATGTGTCAGTTGGCGCGTGTGTGTTAGTGGGGTAACGTCTGCATCAGAGTGGTATCAGAGCAGGAACTCTTTATTTTCTGCGACAGAGAGAAAAGAGGGAATTTCACCATGCCGCCCAGAAGAGAAAGGCAATCACTTGATCCAGAGGATAGGGATGTGTGAAGAAGAGGTAGGATGATAGGGAATCCAAAGATGGAGAGGCAGATATGAGATCTCAGAGTGATATTGGAGGATATGGAAGCAGCGCAGAGACGCACAACAAATGCTGGAGATCTAAGTGATTTCGAAGGCGAAGCTGAAGCCAAACAACAAGGAGGAGTTGTAGCTAAAGATGCAGCCAATGAGTGGTTAATTAAGGCTATTTCTCAGATGAGTTGAAAGATGAAAATGGACATTCCAACTTATGAAGGAAGTCTGGATGCAGAAGAGATGTTGGATTGGATTAGAGCTCTTGATACCTACTTCGATTATGAGGATATCAAAGAGGATAAAAAGGTAAGGCATGTTATCACAAAACTAAAGGGACACGCAGCGTTGTGGTGGGACGAGATTCAGGAAGATGGACATTCCAAAGGGAAAGAAAAGATCAAAAGTTGGGATTGAATGATTTCAAAAATGAAGGCAAAATTCATCCCAAGGGACTATTAGATCACACTGTTTAGGAGGATGCAGAACCTGAGACAGAAGTTGATGATGGTGAAAGTGTATACTAAAGAATTTTACAAGCTTAATATCAGAGCAGGTCATCGGGAGAGCGATGATGAAAAGGTTGCCAGGTACATGAATGGCTTAAGATACGATATCCAGGATGAGATGAGTATGACAACCATCAGAATAGTGGAGGATGCGTATCAGATGGCATTGAAGGAAGAAGAGAAGCTAAGCCGTAAGCTAGCACAGTGAGGCTGAGGCAAGAGCCAGCAGAGAGGAAAATTAGTTGCCCAAGATGGGTTCCAGAAATCTAAGTATAACTGGAAGAAGCCTCAGACCAGAATGGAAAGAGGTGGAAGTTCTCAGTGAGGCCAGCACGCTGAACAACGAATGCAGCAGGCAGAACAAAGCGGAGGATACACCGATGTTAATAATTTTCCTCGTACCAGAGGTAGAGGAAGAGGTAGAGGAGGAATCATCACATGCTACACATGTGGGAAGAATGGACACAAATCAATTGACTGTCCAGACCGGAAGAAAGATGGAGGAGAAGCTCACATCGCTGAGGCACAAAGGCGAGTTGCTGAAACAGAAGACGCAGAAGACGAAAGGTCATTAATGATGCGTAAACTTCTTGTAACACCTAAGAAGGAGGTGGAGGACACATCTCAGAGAAGAAGACTGTTCAGAACTGCATGCAAGACCAAAGACAGGAAATGCAAAGTCATTGTGAACAGTGGGAGCACCGACAATCTCGTTTCAACCGAGATGGTGGAGAAACTAGAGCTGGAGAGGACTGATCACCCGAGTCCATATAAAGTCTCATGGCTACAGAAGGGACATCAGGTGAGTGTCACTAAACAGTGCTTAGTGGACATTAAAATCAAAGGATATAATGATAAAATTCTCTGTGATGTTATTCCTATGGATGTATGTCATTTATTTCTAGGAAGACCATGGCAATATGACAGAAACGTAGTTCATGATGGGAAAATGAATACGTATACCCTGGAGAAGAATGGGAGAACACATATGTTACTTCCGATAAAATATAAGGAGGTGAAATCGGAAGTGAACAACAGGATACTTCTCATGAGTGGGAAGGAACTTTTGGCAGAAGTAGAGAAGAAGGAGGATCCACAATTCTTTGTGGTTAGAAAACCCATAATCATTTTGAACAGCACAAGAGTGGACGATTTGCCAGAGGAAATTCAGGAACTGTTGGAAGAGTTCGCTGATATAGTGGTGGACAAATTACCTCATTCGTTGCCACCAATGAGGAGCATAAGTCACCACATAGACCTTGTACCGGGAGCTAGTTTGACAAATAAGGCCGCGTACAGGTTGACGTCCCAGGAGAATGAAGAGGTCAAAAGGCAGGTGCAGGAACTGCTAGACAAAGGACTGGTCAGGGAAAGTTTAAGTCTGTGTGCCATTCCAACGGTACTCAGCACAAAGAAAGATGGAGGCTGGAGAATGTGTACAAATTCCAGAGCCATTAACAAGATCACCATCAGGTACAGGTTTCCACTGCTGAGAATGGACGATCTGATGGATTGCCTGAGTGGGGAAAATTATTTTTCAAAGGTTGATTTGAAAAGCGGATACCATCAAATTTGCATGAGGGAAGGCGATGAGTGGAAGACAACCTTCAAGACCAATGAAGGGTTATATGAATGGATAGTCATGCCGTTTGGTTTGACGAATTCGCCAAGTACATTCATGAGGCTGATGAATGAAGTGCTAAAGGAATTCATCAGTAAGTTTATCATTTTTTATTTAGATGACATATTTTTTTTCAGCAAGACTAAGGAAGAGCATCTGAAGCATTTAGCTGCAGTAATGAGGAAGCTACAACAAGAGAAGTTGTTGATCAATGTGAAAAAATATTCATTTATGAAGAAGAAACTCATTTACTTGGGGTTTGTCATATCGGAAAATGAATTGAAGATGGATCCAAGTAAAGTGGTTGTAATAAAGAATTGGCCATCACCAAGAAATGTTTTTGAGGTGAGGAGTTTCCATGGTTTGGCTAGTTTCTACCGAAAGTTCATTAGGAATTTCAGTGGGATTAGCACAACAATGAAGGACACAGTCAAGAAGAGACATAAGTCTTTTCATTGGACTGAAGAGGCAGAGAAGAGGTTAAATCTGTTGAAGCGAAAAATCACCGAACAACCGGAGTTGGTGCTGCCAGATTTTCAGAAAGTTTTTCAGGTAAAGTGTGATGCAAGTGGCTTTGCCATAGGAGCGGTCTTGAGCCAGGAGGACAGATCGATTGCTTATTTCAGCGAGAAGCTGGATGAGGCAAAGGTGAAATACTCCACGTATGATAAAGAATTTTATGCCATTGTACAGATTTTGAAGAAGTGGAGGCATTACTTGATCCCAAAAGAATTTGTATTGTATAGTGATAATCATGCATTACAGTTTATAACTCAGCAGGAGAAGCTGAACCAAAAACATGCAAAATGGGTAGAGTATATGCAGAATTTTACGTTTGTAATTAAACACATTTCAGGGACTGCTAACAAAGTGGTTGATGCTTTGAGCAGGAAGTGTTTGTTGTTGCAGGAATTCTGAGTCAAGACATTGGGTTTTGAAAACCTGGAAGACATGTATGCAGGTGATGCATATTTTGCAGAGGCATACGAGGCAACTGAGAATCCAGTTCTCAGAGACAGAAGCTTGTGGATGGATTACATGATTCAGAATGGACTGTTGTTCAGAGGAAACCATCTATGCATTCTGAACTGCTCCATGAGGGAGAATCTGCTAAAAGAGAAGCACACCGGTGGATTAGCAGGGCATTTTGGACACGACAAGACATTTGCAAAGTTGAGCGAAGAATAATTTTGGCTGAAGATGTGAACAGATGTCAAGAAGTTTGTTGAGAGGTGCAGAATTTGTCATCATTCGAAGGGCAGAAAGAAGAATGCAGGATTCTACCAATCGTTACCCATACCTGAGTGGCCATGGGATGAAATCAGCATGGATTTCATGTTGGGATTACCAAGGACGTAAAAAGGACATGATTCCATCTTTGTGGTAGTTGACAGGTTTTCAAAAATGGCACATTTCATTCTGTGTCAGAAGACCAGCGATACGACTCACATCGCAAACTTGTTTTTCAAGGAGGTTGTTAAACTTCATGGATTACCCAGAAGCATTGTATCGGACAGGGATACAAAATTTATTGGACATTTCTGGAGGACCCTCTAGAAGAAGATGGGAACTAACTTAATGTTTAGTTCTTCCTATCATCCATAGACAGATGGGCAGATAGAAGTGGTCAACAGGAGTCTAGGGGACTTGCTGAAGAGTTTAGTGATGGAACACCACAGGAGCTAGGACAAAGTGTTACCACATGCAGAATTCGCCTACAATGATTCGGTGAATCGAAGTACAGGGAAAATTTGATTTGAGATCGTATATAGTAGACATCCAAGAGGAGTATCTAAGCTGAGGGATTCAGAGAAGATAATGACAAAGAGCACGAGCACTGGAGAATTCATAGAGGCAATGGAAGAACTTCATAGCAGGGTGAAGCAACGATTGACATAATCGAACCAGGAGTACAAGCGCAGAGCGGATCAGCATAGGAGACAACTTCAGTTTGAGGCTAGCGATCTAGTTCTGGCACATCTGAGGAAAGAAAGGTTCCCAAGGGGAATGTACAACAAGATAAATATGAAGAAAATTGGACCATGCAGAGTCCTGAAGAAATTGGGAGAAAACGCTTATGAGATTGAACTGCCAGATGAGATCGGAATATCTCTGACATTTAATGTCTCAGACTTATATCCCTATAAGGCTGAGGAAGCAGGAGCTGAGAGTGATGAACAACCTGAGATTCAGTGGAAAAAGTAGATGTCGATTGAAGAAAGGCCACAGATGGAGCGAATACTTGACAAAAGAGTCAGCAAAAAGACCAGATGGAGAGAATACTATGAGTATCTGGTGAAATGGAAAAACCATCCAGTGGAGGATGCCAGTTGGCAGATAGAGGCAATCATTCAGAGGCATGGACAGACCGTGTAGGATATCATGGATAGGAGCCCATGAAAGTTTTTAAGCCAAGGAGTATGATGCAGGAGCATCGCCAACTCAGCAAGCGAGCCAACACATCAAGCGAAAGTTCAGCTGGAGAAGCAAACCCAAACTTTTGAAAATGCTTTGGGACTGTTGTGCAGATATTAAATGAATCATTTAAGAGGTGGCACTTTTTTATGTTGTATCAGACCTCGAGCCTTACGCTCTTGTCTGAAATAGATAGGAGGCATTTAATAGAAGCAATGTAGGTAGATAGGATTTTATTTCCAGATTAGACAGTTTTAGATAGGAGGAGGGAAAACGGATATAGACACCCTCATTGTATCATTGTAAAATTAGCAATAATTCAGAAGCATTCAGAAGAGAGGGGAAAGCAGAGAAATGTATGAAGAACACTCATGTATAGATTTGAATTAATAGAAGGGAGTCTTTGATTCAAATTCATGTCTGGTGTTGTTTTCTCTGTGTATATTGGTTATGTGCCCATGAATGTTTGTTTCTGGTTATGCATTTGCTTTGTGTATGTTGTGCATTTGATTTCATGGTTTGAAACTGAAATCTGAATGAGAGAGGAAATGAGTTTCAATTGTTTCTATGTCTGAGCCAAGAGATTCCTGCAAGGTGTGCAATTGAATTCATCCACAAGGAGTGCGTTGATGAGGGCTTAGATAGTTTAACATTTGTTCTCATTCACCCATAAGTTGATTTGGGTTGAAGGAATAAGAATTCTCAGTTGTTATTCTGAGTAAAGGAGATAGACGACTGCTGCAGAGAGTGCGCAGAGCCTAAGAGGTTCAACACTTGGTGAATTGTTGAACGACTGAGCGCAAGGAACGTGCGTAAGTTCCTCTGAGAGAGTCAGAATTGGAAAAGCTCAGGAGGTGTATCGCCTTTGTGATAATCTTTACAAGTTAGCACAGGAATCTTGGTTGAGAAAAGTTTGAGCAGGAGATGCAAGTGCAAGTGGTCGAGGATAAAGTTCTAAGGAAGGAGCTTTAGTCTTCTGGAGAAATCCTCGAGACAAAGGAATCGACGGTCAAGATTCACATGGAAGGTTGGAGAATTCCTAACAACTGTCAGATCTAGGGGAAGATATGTACAGTTTAAGCCTGAGCGCATAGGCAAGGAGCTAGACCTCATCGGGATTTGACTCATCGGAGAATCGGGGTTCCCAGGGACATAGAATTCTCATAGGGAGAAATCGCGACTCCCGATTTTTTGGAGGAATCATAGCCGTAGATCCCGAACTGGACACGTGTCGAACATCCGGAGGAGAGTCGGAAGTCAGCTCATCGGGAAATCAAAGTTTCTGTGGACACAAAACTCTTGTATATTGGAATCGCGATACGGGATTTCCCGACGGAGGTAAGCACCTAGTGGAGTCCAGGTGTTAGAGGATTGAGGCTCGTCGTGAGTAGACAATAGGTGGCATCGCATATCAGAGTTTGAGATTTGGAAGGTCCTGTGGATCAGTGCAATAGGAATTGTGAATTCCTGAAACGCAATTGAAAGCGTGGGGTCCAGGCGACAGCGCAGAGGACATGTGGCATCGAAATTTGGGAATCAGATATTTGTGAGAGCAGTAACTCACGACCGTGTGAGTTCCGATTTCCCGATAGGGTAATTCCTGATAGGAGACAAGGAAGGCGTGAAGTGGGTATTCCATCAGGATTCAAGGATTTATGAGACCCGATTCCATTGTTTAAAGGACTCGCGATCCAGCAAGGTTTGACTTCCCGATTTCGAGAAGGGAGGTCATACAGAGTATTCTGTGGGTGATAATGTCCGAAAGGGATTTGGAAGGGAAGTTTATCTCTTCGGGCCTAAAGAAAAGAAGGTCCTGGTGGAAGTGAATGTGTTGGTTGGCGCGTGGGCATCAGTGGGGTAACGTCTTCATCATGTGAGGTTACGAAGATTAAACTCTTTGTTTTGGGGATTCTAATGCATTGCACTATATGTGGTGTTTGTGGATCCAACCATACGGATTTTTTAAGGGATCTTAAAGAAATGTTTTAATACATGTTTTTATTGGATTCAACCATAGGGAACTTATAATGAATCTTAAATAAATGTTATAAGGAATATATATGTAGTCTTATTGGATTGAACCATGTTCAAAGAATATGCACATGCTATTGAGTTAATTTTGGGTAGTTATCCACTCAATAAATAAATACCTTAGTTTATAGTACAATTATGTCTCTTTATGTAACTTTAGGTGACCATAAAGTATTTCACAGTTATGTATATAGTTCAACCATATCCACAATTGTACAAAAGTTTGTCCTTAAATCTCTCAAGTTATCCAACTATATATAATATAACATTTGCATAGTTCATATGTTATATAATATAACATTATCCAATCTATAATTAGATAAGAGTGCGCCACTTAATAAAGAAAGATTTATTATGTGCCAAGACTAAAGGCATAACAAGTAGTTGTGCACCACTTACTAAAGATTTCTTATGTTATTAGTGGGTGTATGAGGTTATGAAGATTAAACACTTTGTTTTGTGGATTCTAATGCATTGCCTTATATGTGGTCTTTGTCGATCCAACCATAGGGAAGTTTTAAGGGATATTAAAGAAATGTTCTAATACATTTTTTTAGTGGATCCAAACATAGGGAACTTTTAATGAATCTTAAAGAAATCTAATAAGGAATATATATGTGGCCTTAGTGGATTGAACCATGTTCAAAGAATATGCACATGTTATTGAGTTAATTTTGGGTAGTTATCCACTCATTGTAGAAATCCCTTAGTTCATAGTACGATTATGTCCCTTTATGTAACTTTAGGTGACCATAAAGTATTTCATAGTTATGTATTTAGTTCAACCATATTGACAACTATCCAACAATTTTTTCTTAAATCTATCAAGTGATCCATCTATATATAATATAAAATTTGCACAGTTCATATGTTATATAATATAACATTATCCAATATGTGATCAGATAA
>ML787969.1:602324-615481 GCA_009831015.1 Picea engelmannii
TTTCAAACTAAGACGCTCTGATACCAAATGTAGGGGCCGAATAAATTAAACATCAATTTATTTCATACTAAGACAGTAATTTCATAACAGCATAATAATCTTCATAATAGTAACTTCCGTAACTTAAATTTTACAATGAATAACAAATATTTCTAACATAATACAACAATGCCTAATTTTAAATAAATACCTAAGTCTGATGCTAATAATCCTTTGTTTTTCCATCGCTTGCCTCCTTGACCGCTGCTGCAAAACACTGCCCAAAACCTAGTTCCTCCCTACCAACTAGGTAACTTCCTAGCTCCAGGATATCATATGGATATCCTTCCCCCCATGCCCAAAACCTCCAGCAACCCTGGTGCCTGACTGATAGAATCCCACCCCAAAATTTCACTTCTCTCTACAAATCCCAGAGCTCCCAAAATCCATCCCCAACCTCCTGTAGAATGCCCTCCCGTCAACCTCCTTCCCCTCCTTATCCCTCCTTCACCGACTTTTCCCTCCTTTACTCCCTACCTAACCCATTTATTACCTTCTTATCCTCCCACCGTTAATTCCCCTTATCCCTCCTTTATTATTTTATCCTCATGTAGTTAATGTGTTATCCCTTGTTGGATACGTAACTTAATTTAACAATATAGTTTATTATCCTCCTTTTATTTCTTTACCTTATTAATTAATGAGTTAATTAATACTTAAATTAATCATTGACAATCATGAATAAATAATTAATAATAATTAATTAGTAAATGTTATTTTAAGAAAAACATATTGTTTAGCTAATCTTTTAGGACAGTTAGATTATTAAATTAATTATAATTAATAATCCTATATGTCTATTTAAGCAGGGTAGTTACACATACATATGATCAAAAAGGGGCATATCGAAGTGCGACAATGTCGAGGCCTCCACAAACTTTAGTACCTCACCCAACATAGGCATTTGCTTCACTTTTAGAGTTGCAGGATACATTAGAGGTTGGCAAAGAGGCTAGGAGTGCAATCGGAGAAAATTTAGAAGCAATTTTTTATGGTGTTGATGTTGGTATGAACCATTAGTGAGCAGAAGCCAATTCCCAGGCCACATTTGTTTATAAAAAAAAAATGGATTTATATAAAATGTCAGTAGAATATGTTTTGGAGTATGCAAAATTTTGTCGGGATGGTTGGAAGAAGGTCATTCAAAATGATGACCTGAACCGTAGATTTGTATGTGTTCTAGTTAGGAAATGTTTGATTCATTTTATGATAGTTTACTTCTAATTCTCGATTTAGATGTCACTATATATATAGAAATAATCAAGTTGTTATTGCCATTAATTGCAGTTTGGAGATATGTTAAATGAATCTCCAATAGGTAGTGGACCTGATTCGACAAATTTAAATTTAGATGTGTTGAATCAGGTATGTGCTTTCTAATAGTTGTTCAATTTTCACTCTTTTGAATAAGAGATCAACAACATTTATAATTTTGTATAATTATGAACATAGTGAATCCTAGATTTAGTTCTTAGTTGTGTTGTTCACAAATCCCTATTCCATCTCCTACTACTTGGACAGGCTTTTCTCAATTCTCATTGGGAGAGTTTGACGAGGGTGGGAGTTCACATGTATAATTTAATATCTTAAAATCATTTAAATTTAATGTGTTATAATCATTTAAATTTAATTTTTCAAATTTTCAAATTTTAAATGTGTTATATAGGCTAATGTGGAGAAGAGAGTATCTGAGAGTGTGCTTGGGAGGGAGTGTGGATTGAGGATGAAGCATCTAGATTTGGGAATGATGTGTTCATTTAGGATGATTCATAAATGTATGTTTTTTACTTTTGTTAAATTTTTGTTTTCTCAAATTTTTAGTTTAGCCTTTCCTATTCAATGCTTTGATCAATTATTTTGAAATATATAGAACCCCTAGATAATTTTATCATTGTCTTAAATGGTGTACATTCAAATTTATTTAGGGTTATATCATGATGAAGACCTAATTTTGAACTTGAACATTTGAATATTTGAGAACAGACTCTATCCCACATCAGAAAAGAGAAAGTTTCTAAATTTTCTTCGATTGCATTCTTTTCTTTCTTGTCCAAGAATGGTGTAGTATGGACATTTGTGTTTTATACATACAACGAAGTGAATTTCTTCTTGAGAGGGTATTTTCATTGTCAAGCTCTTAACTAAATTGGTTACTAATCACAAAAACCAACATTCAATTAGATTTACAAATAAGCTCACACATATTGTGTATGTGAGCTAGCTCACACATATTGTATATGTGAGCTAGCTCCCACATAAATTCAATGAACATTTCATTATATTTAATAATGATACATCCAATTTAAATGGTTTTTGAAGAATGAATTAATATACATGTGCAGATTTGTGTTTTCTTTGTACATGCAAGATTACATGAGAACATACATTCCACCGCAGAAAGATGTAACATCCCGCTCTGGCGCACTGAGCGGACTTATTATTTAAGGACACTTGCTCGCAAGTGATCTGGATTATTATGATATTAAAACATTTTGAATTTGATAATGATGCATTATGGGTAGATGACATATTGTTTTATTACATTGACATAGACAAGTGCTATTGACTCAGTTTTACTGAGTGTGCAGGGTTTTGGACCTTGAGGATGCAGAGGCATCGATGGAACCCCTTGGACTCTAGATCGAGTCAGGGAGTGTGCCTTTGGGGTTTGATTATTTTATTGTGATATTAGTGCATCTGACTAGATGATATGATGTGGATATGTTCTGACATGATTTGTTGATGATGCAGGCTGACGATAGCTTGGAAACCAGACTCACATATGGAGTAAAGGGGTCACACACAACTACTAGAGATGTTGAGGGAGAGGTGTGGACAACAGCCCTGCCACAACCTACTAGCACTCCCTCCATGGATCTAACTGTAGGTTAACGATTACCTAGTTCGAGAGGACCCACGATGCCGTGAGGGAAGACTGCGACAGTCACTCACGATGATTCTAAGGGGAATGCAATAAGGCAGGGGCCTTATTCATTAGAAGCCCTTAGTCTCCCATAAGTTCACCTAGTGGAGTGTTGACTCTAGGGGTTATTGATGTCTACCAATCAGTCAAGAGGTGAGTGTCACCCTTGGACCACATAGTTCATCTTGAAGGGCACATCGCGCAAAGGAATAGATGAGGCGAGTGGCACCCTTGGAGCACCTAGTGCGTCCTAAAGGGAACGCCGCGTTGTTGATGATAGAGGGATGAACCTAGAAAGCCTTAGGACAATTAACGTGTTAACTATTTTTAAAACAATTTCTCTAATTGATTGTCGCTCAGTAAAAAATCTAAGATCTAAGTCTAAATTACACTAGTGATAAAATTTAGTCTACCCAAAAAAATAAAAAATAAATAAAAGAATTAATTAAATAAATAAATAATAATATTTAAAATAAAAACAACTTAGGTGATAATTATGATCTTCATAAAATCTGTATCATGAATGGAGTAATAAATTAATTTATTCATAAAAATGAAAACTGTGGTTATAAAATGTAATGAGGGAATTAAATGTTTTATCTTTTGATAATATAAATTTTACTAATTTAATGATAAAAGGGAAAGGGGTTAAATTCCACTCCTTCCTTTTTAGTTCTAAGTAAAAAGGGGAAAGAGGGAAGATAAAAATAAAATAGGAAACTAGGGAAAAGAGGTAACATAAAAGGGGAAAAGGGGGAACTTAAGGGAAAAACCAGGAAGTCAACTTAGTAAGGAATCCACATTTAAGAGCTTTCTAATTTTAAGCTGATTTAGAAATATCATAATAGGGAAAGCCTTTAAAACCTATAAGGGAATCTAGGGACACCTAGGAGTGATTCTAAGAGTAACACTAGGTGGGTGAGGGAAATAAAGATAACTACTTAATTAAAGAAATTAATTAATGGAGGATTGTAGGGGATGACGAACACTTGTACAGAGAGGAATTTTTGAGAATTTATTATTAAAACTTTAATTAAATGAGATTTAGGGAAAGAAAGCAAGTTTGAAACTCTATAAAATAAAGGGAGGAGAAGGAGGAAGGGGGATCTTCTGTTTGCATAACATTACGTTGCAGAAATATCGACTTGACTAATTTACTTGTGGGGAGTTGGGATACCCAGCTCGAAGAGGAGTAGTAGCTCAGCCTTGCGAGGTAAGCTGGGATCTATATGGAACCTTGTGTGGCCCCTTTGCAACTCGGGGGGCTACGGGGGAAGAAGAGTACCCATAGCATTGGCTAGGAGGTACGAGTGAGGTCTCAACAGTCAGCGAGTGGGAGTTGCACGGAGCATGGGACATCATTTGAAGTGGGCGATCAGGCAACAATACACTCTTTTATTTGTAGAGTAGAATGCATTAGGACTTATGCTTGGAACTGCATATTAATTTGTAAATGGATTGGATGTTTAGATTGTTAGCGGACCCCTTTTTTCTTAGCCTAGCAGATTATTTGGTTGACTATTTTTCCATGGCCTTCATCCTCCCACATGCCGTGACTACCCTGTGTGTTGATTATGACCTTGATGTTGTTTATCCTTCGTCCCTAGCTCACCAATCCTCGCCTGATCAGTCGGCCAAGAGCCTAATATATGGTCGTCTCCTTAGCATTAAAAGACCTATGGATCTCAATGCCTTGCTTTTCTATGTGAGGATGGTGAAGCGAAGGCGAACCTGTTAACCACTTACCTTTGTTGTTGTCCATGGATGATTATTGTCTTGCACCCTAATGCATTTATTTAACCCAATAGAATTTGATTGTTGGCAAAGTTTTTCC
The DNA here is from genome assembly GCA_009831015.1 of Picea engelmannii. NCBI lineage: Eukaryota > Viridiplantae > Streptophyta > Pinopsida > Pinales > Pinaceae > Picea > Picea engelmannii. The sequence continues at coordinate 607,121 of ML787969.1, forward strand.
ATGAACTCGGCCTGGTTATACCTATTACTATCTCATTTTACTTCGCCTTTTTATCTCGACGAACATTCTTGCATTTTTACTTTATTGCTTGCGTTTTTATGCTTTCCTAGATAAATTTACTTTGCCTCTATGCTTAGATGAGAAACATAACTCTGCATTATTGAGCATTGTCAGATACATCTATTTTTGCATTTTATATTTATGGATATTTGGCTTGCGCTTCTAACTCTGTTGGCCAATGATTAACTGTCCCTTGCATTAATCGTTTTCTCTTCTAGCAAATAAACATTAGCAATCGTTTGATGGATAGTGTCACTGCAGTAATCGTTTTCCCTTTAAGCTATTAAACATTTGCAAATCGTATGATGGATAGTGACTCTCCATTAGTCATTTACTTCTTAGTATACTAGACAATCTTTATATTTAAACTGCATATTCCTTTAGTTAGACAGTGTTGTATTTTATTTAAATTGCATACTCCTTTAACTAGACAACGCTGGATTATAATTAAATTGCATATTCTCTTAATTAGACAGTGTTGGATTTTATTTAAACTACATATTGCTTTAATTAGACAGTGCTGGATTATAATTAAATTGCATATTCTCTTAATTAGATAGCACTGGATTATGATTAAAGTGCAGGTTCTCTTAATTAGACAGCGTTGGATTTTATTTAAATTGCATATTCCTTTAACTAGATAGCACTGGTCCCCTTAAACTCAACGAATTTTTTAGCTAATTGATAGTCATCGATTCACAGTGATGTATAGCGATAACATGCAGTGTTTTAGTGGCAACGATGGTGTATCTTAGATAAACTATCCTTTCCATTCAATTTCTGGATGAGATAATGCACTAGAGGTGTTAATGTTGAACAATCTTGTGGTAAACACAGTTTTTTTTGTTGTCATTATTCCTAGCCATTACTAATCATGCCCTCAAATGAATAAGTCCGATTATGGAAATATTGATTTCCATTGCTTTGGGAATAGTCTCTAAATATTAAAACTACTTGTTTGAGCCATTGACGACAATGCAATCATAATCTTGTCAATAGCTAAGCATGTTCTCAACTTATTGGCGTTTAGCGATTTTGCAGATTTAGAAGCCCACCTAATTTTTTTTTTAGCGATATTACTAGTAGCCTATCTCCTTAAATGCTTGACAGAAGTTTTACGTGACACTTCTTATAGAAGTCACTTTTTAAATAGAAGGAATGACCTTTGTTCGGGCAGTAACCTCTAGTGACTGTTTCGAATGGAAGGAAATTAATTTCTGGCAATGATTTTTGCAGAACCTTAACTTTAGATAGTTGTACCCCTGTGCACCTAGCTTTGGACAGAATCTATCCCTACGCCTTTTGAACTACCTACCAGCCTAATCACTGACTACCCTGCCCTTGTTTGCGGTGCCTTCTCCATATGGATTGCAATGCCTCAGGTCTCATATCAATTTCTGTGATGGTGAATTCGACATAAATCTCCTTTTGTGTTGGGCAATAATTCTCCCTAATCACTCATGGAAGCAAGTTAAATTTTTGTAAAGATAAATGATTCGGTATGAAATGCCCAAGTTTATCCTCACCTGAGACTTTACCCTTACCTGGCAGCGAATGGTATTAAACGCCTTTTATTTGCTTAATTATCTAATGCCCAGTTAGTAGATCATGTTAAATGCCAGGTTGTATTGTTATCAATGTTCTTGTATTAAACCCCTCGCTTTTTGCTTTATGATAAATGCCAGGATTGCCTTATTGTTTATTTAATGATAGCATTTTAGTTCTAGTTTGTTACTATTGTATCATAAATTATGACTAATTGGAGGGAGATTAAGATTAAATTAGATGTGGCCCTCCAGGTTTTATCAATGAATTAATTTGAATGGTGAGTAAGGATTGGATGGCATATTTTTAAACTGGCTAGATTGGATGTATTTAATGCCTATTGATTATGGCTAATTTAGCCATTTATAAATTAGGCAAGCTAGTTTACTTATAATCAATATTAATTATGTTTTTATTACCAACAAGTCAAGTTCAAACTTGTTTGTTAATGTCCATTAAATTTGATTTAGATTATACCTTGATGTCATTAAACACTTTAGACATGTGAAGACAGGCTCGTAATGGAGGTTTGAATAAACTATGTTAATTACCCTGCTTCCTATATTAATTGTCATGGTCTTGTAATTTGATTAAAAGTACACCTCCCATGCAATACTGTAATGAGTTAATAATGATTCACTATCACAATTTGCATTAATGTAGATAACCTTGTTGATTGCGATCTTGATGGTTATGTTATTATCATTGGCTTAGTAGGCTTGGTATTATTATGTCGGGCAGGATATAGACAGCTCCTTGTTCCTCATAACAGTCGCGAGCCATGAGACCTTAAATGGTCACGATCGATGGGAACCTGGGCTTGAGCATTGATTATGTGTCCTAGAGGTCCTAACCATTGCACGGTAGGACGGGTGGGTAGTTTGCCTTGTATTTTCCGGTTGATTGTCATTCATTGCTTCCAGGTGCTTGATGTGTGTCTTAGGTCATCGTGTTGTGGTTACAGTTGCATGCGTCATGATCGTCGTCATGTTCCGACATAGATTATAATGTCTTTATTACCCTTGTACACACAAAAAAAAAAAAAAAATTGTACTTATTAGGAGAGGCTTGAAGTTGTGATGAACAGAAGGCTCGTTACATATGGTATTAGAGCGGGTTCGACCCGCGACATGGGATCGCTATGGATTTTGTTGATGTGAATTATTGATTAAACTATTGTTGATCGAGTTGACTTGTGTGCGTGTAGGTAATCATGGTTAGAGGACGTCAAGGAGGCAGACGACAGGGTGCTGGGGGAGGAGGCATGATGCCTCCAGTAGCATCCACACCTGAGAGGTCTAACCCCCAGGGAGATGAGAAGGTTCTCGGACAGGGGCAGATAGCAGTTGGTGATGTAGTCAGAATGATGAGATCTTTTTAGCACATGTTCGAGGCTCTGATCAGCCGTTTGGACAAAGACGAGGTGAGGGTACCGACACCCACTGAGGTATCATTCACTGTGAACTCAATAAGGTCAGATGTCTCGAGTTATTTGGTGACCTAGATGGCACAGTCGCCAAGGCATGGTTGGAGAACATGGTGATGTGCTTCGCACTTTGTGATTATAACTCCAACATGAAGGTCCACATGGCGGTCTTCCAATTGAAGGGGAGCACTCTTCTATGGTGGAATACTCTCCTACCGCAACTAAACATGGCCATCGAAGATGTGTCATGGGAACTGTTTGAGGAACGGTTCCGAGAGAGGTACCTTTCAAAGGAATTTATTAAGCATCATCTTAATGAGTTCAATGCCTAATGACAGGGAGGTCGTACAGTGCCCGAGTACGAGGCCCGTTTTATGGAGCTACTACAGTATGCTCTGCACCTTAACATTGAGAAACTTAAGGTCAATAGGTTCGTGTTCAGCCTTAATGGCAGCCTGCATGAAAAGGTTAGGATTTTGATGCCTCAAACCTTGCATGATGTTCTCCAGAAGGCCCTCATAGCAGAGGAGGAGCTTATCAATGGGGGTCAGACCAGGACTCTAGCGAGACCAACAAGGAAAGTTTCATCTGGAGCACAGCAACATCAGACACCAGCCAGACATATGCCAGGATATCGTGGCTTCCAGAGGGGATCCACATTCACTACACCTCGACGATCGTCACCTCAGCAGTGGATACCCTATCGGGGACCACAACATCAACACAGTGCTTCCTATAGCAGTAGCACCGCCTGCGACAACAACAGTTTAGGCCTATTCAGAAAAATAGACCGGGGTTCTAGGCTGGTGGGCCATCATTTTCTACTTCAGGTACCAGGACTACTGGGCCAAATAAGGGGTGTTGGACGTGTGGGGAGCCACACTACCAGTGTCACTGCCCTGTGGAAAGGACCAGAGTGTCTAGATAAGCTAGACCCACTACCGTGGGAGATATGGGCAAGGCCCATAAGATTCATGCAGTGGTGAATAACTGCCAGGAAGAGCACCAATCGACTATGCTCGAGACGACAGGTGTCGTTGTTGACCAGACTCTTAGTATTTTGATAGATCTTGGTGCTACCAAGAGTTTTATTTTTGGTGCAGTGATAAAAAGGATTAAGGTAAAGGCAATCAAACAACACAAGTTTATCTTCGTGGAGATGGCTTCGAGAGCCAAATATAAGGTTGGAGGAAAGGTTACGGGCTGTGTCCTTAACCCAAGAGAGTTTATCACAAGAGCCAACCTGTACGTCATGATCTTAGGATCTTATGACATCGTGATTGGTATGGACTGGTTGGAATCGCATGAGGCAATACTCAATTGTAAGACGAAATGATTGAGCTTGATCGATGATGAGGGATAGAGACATGTGATTGTAGTAAAAAACCAGGGATTTTCCCCGAGATTCATCTCTTCCTTACAGCTATGGAAGAGTATGCGCAAGGGGTGCAAGATTTATGCGATCCTTGCGTTAAATGAGAAGGGAGTAGCGGAAGGTCTAGAACACCTTCCGGTGGTAAGAGATTTTGTGAATGTGTTTCCAGAGGAGTTACCTGGGATGCTGTCGGATAGGGAATTGGATTTTACCATAGACCTAAACCCATGACTGAACCGATAGCAAGAACACCTTATCGGATGTCGACCCCGTAGTTACAAGAGTTGAAAATGAAACTAAAGGAGTTGTTGGACCTGGGAATGATACATTCTAGTGTGTCATAGTGGGGTGCACCTATTATTTTCATATGAAAGAAGGATGGATTGTGGAGGATTTTCATTGACTATCGTCAACTGAACAAGGCTATGATCAAGAATCAATATCCATTGTCGAGAATTGACGACCTATTCGATCAAATGAAGGGTGCGACTATGTTCTCCAAGATTGATTTGTGATCAGGGTATCACCAGTTATGGATCAAGGAGGATGACTTCCCTAAGACCACCTTTAAAACAAGGTTTGGACATTACGAGTTTATTGTTTTATCATTTGGATTGACAAGCTCCCCAGGGATATTTATGAGTTTGATGAACGGGGTGTTCTGCGAGTACTTGGACAAGTTCGTTCAAGTGTTCATTGATGATATTTTGATTTACTCTCTTACGACAGAGGAGCATGAAGAGCACTTACGATTGGTACTACAGTCTTTACGAGAGCACAAATGGTATGGGAAGTTGTCCAAATGATCATTTTATCAATCGAAGATTCACTACTTAGGGAATGTCATCACCGGTGAAGGCATCACCGTGGATCCAGCCAAGGTCGAGGCTATTATGGAATGGCCTACACCTACGAATGTCCCGGAAGTGTGTAGCCTCATGTGTTTAGTAGGATACTATCAACGGTTCACCGAGGGATTTTCAAATATAGCAAATCCAATCACGGAGTTCTGAAAAAGAAAAAGAAGTTTTTTTGGACCGAGAAATGTGCAGAAGCATTTCAAAGGCTCAATGAATTGTTGACAACTGCATCGATACTAAAGGTTCCTGACATGGACGCAGAATTCTTTGTATGCATTGACGCATCCAAGGAAGGCTTAGGTGGAGTCTTGATGCAATATGGATGAGTGATCGCTTACATTTCGAGGAAACTGAGAAGGCATGAGGAGAACTATGCGATGCATGATTTGGAGTTATTATCCATTGTATATGCCTTGAAGGTTTGGAGACACTACCTTCTTGGAGGAAAATTTGAACTAAAGACTAATCATTGTGGACTACAACACATATTTATGCATAGTGACCTAAACATGCGACAATGACGTTGGTCAAAATTGCTTAGTGAGTATGATTTCGAGATTACTTACATAAAAGGAACAGTGAACAAAGTGGCGGATGCATTGAGTCGGAGACCATGAATCTTTTCAGTGTTTCCTCTTCAGATGAATCTACGTGAAAATATTTTAACATTATAGCAGGACGATGACTGGTACAAAGAGGTCGAGGGTTTTATCGGACAAAACACCATAATGGTACCGTGATTTGAGGGATTTTCATTTGATGGTGATGGTTTATTGAGGTTTAAAGGTCATATTTACGTACTGCCAAACGACAAGTTGAGGATGTTGATCCTGAGCGAGGCTCATAGAGTAGTTTACATGGCTCATCCGAGAATCATGAAGATGAGGGCAGAACTTAAACCCTTATTCTTCTGGAAGGGAATGAAGGTAGACATAGTCAACTATGTGGCCAGATGTCTAGAATGTCAGCAGGTAAAGGATGAACATAGACACCCAACAGGATTACTACAACCGCATGCTATTCCATAATCAAAATGGAAGGTTATTTCGATGGATTTTATTGTTGGATTGCCACTAATGGCAAGGAGACATGACTTGATTTTCATAGTAGTAGACACTCTGACAAAGAGTGCTCACTTTATTTCTGTGCATACGACGTATCAGGCACCTGACATAGCTATAATTTTCATCAGTGATATTGTGAGGCTGAATGGCATGCCTAAGAGGATTATATCCGATTGAGGATTGGTGTTTATTGGATGATTTTGGACTAGTTTCCAAGAGGCCTTGGGAACCCAACTTAACTTTAGTACCGTGTATCACCCGGAGACTGACGGGAAAACCAAACAAAACAGCCAAAAATTGGAGGACATGTTGCGCATGTACGATATGGACCAACAAAAGCGTTGGAAAGAATTCTTGCCACTAGTAGAGTTCGCTTACAACAATAGTTACCAGAGCACCATTAAGATGGTGCCTTTCGAGTTTCTTTAAGGGAGACCGTGTCGGATGCCCCTGAGTTGGGATCATCTTGAGGATAGAGTCATGGTGGGACCAAAAGTGATCCAAGAAATGTAAGAGAAAATGAAAACAATAAGACAAAGGATTAAAGAAGCGCAGGATCGGTAGAAGAGTTATGATGATGTGCACCATGTCGACCATAGTTACAAGGTCAACGATCGAGTCTTCTTGTGGGTTAAAGTGCACAAGAGTTCGATCAAGTTTGGGAAAGGAGCTAAACTCTCCCCTAGGTTCATGGGACCTTTTGAGATTGTGGAGAGAAAGGGGCCCGTGGCCTATTGACTAGCCTTGCCTGATTCCTTGAGGCATATGCACGATGTTTTTCATGTATCTGTTTTGAGAAATTATATTAGTGATCTTACACATGTTATTGACATGAGTTCCTTGCAAGTATCGAACAAGGAAATGCTCACAGGTGAGCGGGTCTTCATCTTAGATCATCGCATTCGACAGTTACGACATCGAACGGTAGATCAGGTCAAGGTCCAGTGGGACAATTATAGTCTGCACTCGATGACCTGGGAGGACGCATATGATATGCACCAACAATTTCCATTTTTGTTTGATAGATAGACATATGATACTGCGATACACTTTATTCAGCATATATACTATGAAACTTCGGGACGAAGTTTAGACCAAGAGGGGGTGTATGTAACATCCTGCTCTAGTGCACTGAGTTAACTTATTCTTTGAGGACACTTTCTCGCAAGTGATCCATATTATTATGATATTAAAACATTTTGACTTTGATTATGATCCATTATGGGTAGATGAGATGTTGTTTTACTACATTGACATAGACATGTGCTATTGACTCAGTTTTACGGAGTGTGCAGGGTTTTGGACCTTGAGGATGCAGAGGCATCGATGGAACCCCTTGGACTCTGGATTGAGTCAGGGAGTGTGCCTTTTGGGTTTGATTATTTTACTATGATATTAGTTCATATGACTAGATGATATGATGTGGATATGTTTTGACATGATTTGTTGATGATGCAGGCTGACGATAGCTTGTCAACCAAACTCACATATGGAGTAAAGGGGTCACACATGACTACCAGAGATGTTGAGGGAGAGGTGTGGACAGAAGCCCTGCCACAGCCTACTAACACTCTCACCATGGCTCAAACTGTAGGTTAACAATTACCTAGTTCGAGAGGACCCACGTTGCCATGAGGGCAGAGTGCGACAATCGCTCATGATAATTCTAAAGGGTGCGCAATAAGGCGGGGGCCTTATTCCTTAGAAGCCCTTAGTCTTCCACAAGTTCACCTGGCGAAGTGTTGACTCCAGAGGTTATTGATGTCTACCAATCAATCAAGAGGCGAGTGGCACCCTTGGACCATGTAGTGCCTCTTGAACGGCATGTCATGCAAAGGAACAGATGAGGTGAGTGGCACCCTTGGAGCACCTAGTGTGTCCTGAAGGGCACGTCGCATTGTTGATGATAGAGGGCTGAACCTAGAAGGCCTTAGGACTATTAACATATTAAGTATTTTTAAAACAATTTCCCTAATTGATTGTCACCCAGTATAAAATCTAAGGTCTAAGTCTAAATTACGCTAGTGATTA
>ML787969.1:615598-634002 GCA_009831015.1 Picea engelmannii
TAAATAAATAAATAATAATAATTAAAATAAAAACAACTTAGGTGATAATTATGATCTTCATAAAATCTGTAACATGAAGGGAGTAAGAAAATAATTTATTCATAAAAATGAAAATTGTGGTTATAAAATGTAATGAGGGAATTAAATGTTTTATCTTTTGATAATATAAATTTTACTAATTTAATGATAAAAGGGAAAGGGGTTAGATTCCACTCCTACCTTTCTAGTTCTAAGTAAAAAGGGGAAAGAGGGAAAATAAAAATAAAATAAAAATAAAATAGGAAACTAGGGAAAATACGTAACACAATAGGAGAAAAAGGGGAATTGAAGGGAAAAAGAGGGAAGTCAACTTAGTAAGGAATCCACATTTGAGAGATTTCTAATTTTAAACTGATTTAGCAATTTTATAATAGGGAAAGCCTTTAAAACCTGTAAGGGAATCTACGGACACCTAGGAGTGATTCTAGGAGTAACTCTAGGTGGGTGAGGGAAATAAAGATAATTACTTAATTAAAGAAATTAATTAATGGAGGATTGTAGGGGATGAGGCATGTTGAAACATATCTTAAAAAAAATATATCTTTTATCCTTAAGGCCTAGATTTTTATTTTTTGTGTTTTTTGGGTTTCGTCTTTCCTAAAATAAGAATTTCATCATTTCTAAATTCGCGACGCCTTTTTATCGATTATTTTTGAATGAATACGGAAAAAAGGTTTACAAAAATATAAGTTTTCCAACGCTCTTTGAAAAATTATTTAAAATGGATGGTAATTTTAAAATTTGCGATTTTTAATTTTAACGTTAAAGAAATCAAGATTCGGGGTTTTCTACAAACAAATGTTTGATGCAAATTGAATTCCAAAAAGCCGATCCCCGATTTCCCGATACATTTAAGTCTTAATTAAAACATGAATTAGTTTAGTCTCTTCTAATAAAGGTTTAAAGTTAACATAATTATGTCGCGATTTCGGGATTTGCGGTTCTATAAGGAACACATCTCTTGTCAACATGTTTCCCGAAATCCCGATTTCCAAAATCTCGATAGATTAAACTAATGATGTTTTGGCCCTAATCATGATTATTCAGTTAATTAAGATAAGTTAAGTCCTATGTTGAAAAAAGAAACAATCCATCACGATTTCAGGATTCGCGATTCCGTGAGAGCATGTCTCATGTCATCATGTTTCCCAAAATATCGATTTATGAAATCCTGAAAGGGTCAAATCTCGATTAATTAACATGCTAAAAACATTTAAATCTTAAATAAAACATCGTAATTTCGCAATTTCGCATTTTCGGTGATCGGGTTTTTTCGAGGACATACCTTTCGACATCAAGATTTCCAAAACCCCAAAAAGTGATGTTTTCAGATTTAATCTTTAATTAACACTAATAAATCTTCTTTCTAAAACAGGTTTAAAGGTATTCTTTTGGTAAGTGCTCATTAATACTTTGTTTTCCGATTAAGTAAGTTTCTCGTTTTATTTGAAAAACTGAGAGCTCCTAAGTACGGACATTAAATGCATATCTCCAAAAATATCTTCTGCATTAAGGGCTTTAAATTCGTGACAGCTGTGTAAATCTTGTCATGTTTTAAAATGTATTCAAAGTAAAACATTCAAGCGTCTGTATTTTCATTTTAAGCTGAGCTCATTCATCCATTTTCTGTAACAGGTTTTCAAGTCAAACGCAAAGCCATGGCACCTAAAAAGGCATCGAAGAAAAACGAAGACACACAGGAAGGTGATATTATCTCTGATACTACTCCACATGCCATACATTCCATCAAATCATGGGCTCAAATCTCTGAATTGCTGGAGGATGAGTTAAAAAATGCAGACCCTGATTTCAAAAATCATATCCAGGACATTGTTGAGTCTGAGATTCATAAGGTTGTTGCGTGCCCACGGCTAGTGGCATATACAAATATGGTCGGCTAGGCTATGGATAAAGTGGATATCCCAACAAGGAGAATTCATAATGATCAAGGAGCTAACGTTGGCTCATTCAGGCCTGAACACATTCAAGTAATGTATAAACTCTCGCCGAATTATAAACACACCTTTAATGCTAAATTTTTAGCTGATTTTCAAAGAAAAGAATGTGTTGAGGAAGACCAGACATATCCTGACATGATTAGAGGATGGGCGAGGTCCAAAGAAAAGTTTAGGGCTGATACTCATGGGATTTATGCTACAACCTCCTTCAACAAATATATGGTTTATATAGCCATGATGTTATGCAGACTTTTCGGGAGAAAAGATCCTTGTCACTTTCATGAAGACTGGGTACCCTTCTTAGACAAAGTTTCATAAGGAAATGGTTTTAAATGGCATAAAATTTTGTCAGATAACCTAACGCAAGAAGTTGTAAATTACAAAGCAGCCAAGTCAAAGGGGCAACCAGTGTCTTTTTATATGTCTGCATATATTATAGATGCAATCTATTTTATGACCCCCTTTCCATTAATGAATTGGAGTTGGAGCATCTCATGTCCAGAACCCATTCATGAATACCACTTAGCCCTTTGGGAGGAAAAATCTAGAGATGTTTTTTACAATGTTTGCACTTTGTCACTATTCCTATGCACAAATTATTTTTCTGATGCGAGCCCCCTCGCATTTCTGATGCATTCATAGAAAGTCTTAAATCAGTTGCTGACTGGTTTATTGAGGAAAGGTTTTCTTATATTATAGTTTATGGCTGTTCCATTCCCCCTCATGCACTCCCGAAATTCTTACCAGACAGATTGGTATGCAGAGAAGTAGATCATCAGATAGCCAAGGGTGGTATTGGGTTGGAATTAAAAGCACTTCAGAAAAAAGCATGGCCATCTTTCCCTGTTCATATTGGGAAATTTACTTTATCAAATTTAGGCCATTCCAAGGTAGAGGCCGAATCATTGGAAGAAGTGAAGTTAGTAAACATTGAGCACAGAAAACATGACCCCTACCAAATAATAAGTAGGCATTACATACATTGTAATTTAAAGGCATATGAACATGAAGTATCTGTTTATGATGATATTTTCAAAGATGTTAAGTCTTATGCAAAAGTGTTGAATAGAGTCCAGGCCTTGCCACCTGACTCATAGGCTAGGTTTTCATCTTTTCAAAGCCATAGGCGAAGCTGTCTACCTAAGATTTTACAGGGCGAAATTTCGACCCCATTGACAGAACAGGAAGAATCCCCTCCAGGGTTTGAGACTAATATTCAGGGTAAAACAAATGACAAAGGTAAGTTTAAGGATACTGAGATACATTCCCAAGAGGCAGAGGGTTCTCAAACAAAAGAATCAGGAACGAATGAGGGAAAAGAGCCAGAAACAATTCCAGAAATCATAAATAATGTTCTAGAAAAAATAGGAGGAACAGCTTCAAAAGAACTTGGTAGTCCTATCACCTCTTTAAATCCATTACAGTCGACTTTCAGAACCCCCCATGAAGGAGTTTTATATGTCAGTGATCTAGAGCCTATTTCAAGAGATGAAATCCCCTCATCAGATTACTTTTTTAGCAAAAAGCGAAGAGCCGTTTTGAAACAGGAAATTCATCCTAGAGGATAAGGAATGATTAAAAGGAATAGAGTTATTATAGATGGAAAGAAACTCAAGGATGGAGAATTTGCTACAGAAATAGCAGGTACAATGGGTGCAATAACATCAGCAAACATGTATTTTGTAGGCAATTTAACAACTCTGCTTAAATAGAAGGACCAAACAATAATCCAGTTGCAAGACAAACCAAAAGAGAATGAAAGAAATATTAGTTGGGGAATACAGAAGGGTCTAGAAAAAGATAGACTTAAAGATATGCAAGAAATCCAAAAAATAAATAAAGACTTGGACGAGGCAAAACAATTAATACAGGTCACACAGGAATAGGTTGGAAAGTTGGGAGAAGAAAACAAATAGTTGCAAGATAAGATTATTTCTATTACTAACCAGGTAATAGAGCTTGAAAGTTTCAGGACACGGGCATTGGAGATATATGTAAGAATAGAGGAGGAACATCAGAAAGTGGTCTTGAATCTAGAAGTAATCCAAAATTATTTTCAGGAATCAAATAAGTCTTTGGAAAATGTGTTCCAGAAAGAAAGGGAGGCAAAAGAAGCTAGGACAACTTTTCAGAAAGCAGTGGCTTTCTCATCAAAGGAAGAAATTGGAAAAACTCAGAAATTATCTATTTCTGAACAGGTTAAAGGGGATATAATGATTAAAGTGTGGGAAACAAAACTGGCTGAATATGAATGAATCACAAGAGACGTTAATGAATATTGCCAAGGAATATTCGATCTCTTTGAAAGAGATTCATTGAATATCGGAACAGATGGTTGTTCTGGATTGTTAGGCGAAGTCAATATTGCCAAACATCGGCTGAAATTTAGAGAAGAGTTGGAAGAAAAGAAAGCAGAGATTTCAAACATCAAATTGATCAACATTACAGAGATCAACAAATGGATGGTGACTTCAAGTTTAAAGTTGGAAATTGTTAAATTCACAGAAATAATGATAGAAAGTCAGTTGCCCGAATTACAGGGAAGATTTTTCTCATTTGAAGCAAATGAGATACCAGAGGCTCCCAGGATCTTAGTAAATTTTTTGGGAAAATGTGTTCAGTGTGTTGAAGCAGAGAAAGGAAGTTCCTCAATGCAAGCTTAAAACCTTTTTAAATGTTTTTATTATTAGAAATTAAAAAGAAATTGTAAACGGTTGACATTATTTTATGTAACCGAAATATTAGGAAGTTGGTTAGTCACCAATGAGAAACTTTGATGAAAATGTATAAATATAGTTTTGAAAGGTGGAGAAAGGTCTTTAGAAATTTTAGAGAGAGCCATTTTGTAATATCAGTTTTCAAATGCATCAGAATATAGATTGCAAACGAGATTCTGGATCCTGCAACTTTGTAGCTATGTGTCTTCTCCTTGTTTATCATACTCTGTCGAATTTTTCCTTTTAATGTTTTATCTAACAAGTAATCAATTTGAAGTTATATACATCATTGATTTATATTTCAGATTGGTTTGGACGTCAAATGATTTACAGTTTCTCCTCTGAAATAGCTTTTAGTAATTTCAAGACCTGTGAAGCTTTTGTTCCTTAATACTTAACCCTTGTTAGAAACCTCGTTTTTTCTTTCATCATTGTCTAATGAAATATAAGATTCTTTCTTGATTAAAGCCTCATATTTTTCTGTAGTGTTTATTTTTTGTTTACAATTCTCGAAATTGTTACAAAACCAGGAAACAACATTGAATGTAATTACATTATTGTTTTGGATTTTTAAATTGTATTTCTTATTCTCATCTCTGGAAATATGAAGTAATAAACCGATTAAAATCCTTTTACAAACAAATAAAGTTTTATCATCCATGATTGTCCCTAGTAGCAGACAACCCAATGTTGAACCAGGCCTTCAAGATCAAACCAATATTGCCCTCAGTTTATTTAATACTATTTTACAAACAACGACTAACCGGGTTGAGTTAGAATGATCATGGGCTGCTATTGAGAGAGAGATTAGCATCCAAGAACAATAGGAAGCAAGACAAATACAGTTGAGAAACTGAATTTGCTCTGATCTTTCTTTGATTCCTTATTCCCAAATCATTTCTTTAAATCATTTACGGATGTGACGCAACTCTACCCCTCAGCGGACGGTCGCTCCCACTAGGACCTTTACTAACACAGCCTGAAGAGTTAGCAACTCTTCAAACTCCCTCGGGAGTCTTTCACCCACAGTACACTTCTCGACGATCTCCCTTTTCCCAATCGGGAAATCAGGTCTCACAAACTCGCGAACCTTGTGTGCACTTCCGTGCAATATGAAACTCCGAATCCCGATCTTCGATGTCAACAGTCAACACTTATGTGTATCGGGGATTTCACTACCGGGGAATCGACAGATGAAAGGTGGTAATTAACTTACCTTTCAAAACCATGAACGCTGATGCGCAATGCCACGTACTGTCCTCCTCTCTGTCTCCGTGGGACCCTTCATGGTTTGGGACTTCGCTGTTTCTCCGTGCTCCATTTGACTTCGAAAACACCGAAGTGCCGAGTACCGACTCCTTGGGATCTCGTGCCACCTGTCACTCCGACGATCGACGGCTCCGATTAAATCTATAAATCGCAACTCGCGACTTCGACGTGCATGAGATTCTTGCACTCGCCAACCCCAATATGCCGATACTCGATGGCAATGGGTTCTTTCGTGCACCTGTGAGTTAACCCCCTCGCAACTCCTCCGCGATCCGATGATCTGCAGGATTTCGCGACTCTCCTCAACAACTTCAAGTCGTCGATTCTCTTCCTCTTGAGAATCCTCCAGCTCCCAAGCTTCCCCTTGGTTCAAATCTCTCCCAGGCCTGTTCCTACAACATGAACGAGGAACTACCCCTCCTGAGATGAATTCTCTTCGACGTCTTCCGAGACTTTGAGCATGATGTCTGCGCTCTCCCTTCAACAAATTTCAAAGTGTTGAAGTCTTCCAGGTTCTGTGATTCCACAGTCACGGAAAACCCAGCCTTTTCTTTTCTCAGACTTGCTACTGATACTCCAGTCCGACCTGCACTCACCTGCATGGTTCAAACAACCCAACACGACTCTGGGCAAAAGAAAACAAAAGTTCAACTGCTTAGCCTCCTCAACGCACTCTATCCGGAGGAATTCAACTGCCCTCTATGCAGGAATCTCCTAGCTTAAGAAGAGAAACAATTGAAACTCATTCTCTCAGGTTACAAACCTGATACGCAATCACATATGTAGCATATAAAAGATAAGCATAAAAAGAAGCAAGTATGAAAAAGCATAATATCAACAGCACACAGAGATCAAACACATCCATGGAATTGAATCAAAGTTTTCCTATTAATTCAATGTTTGTACATGGATTTCTTCACAGGCTCTCTTCTCTGCTCCTCTTCTCACGATGCGAATGCTGAATTCAGAATTATCTCCCCCCCCCCCTTTTTTTTTACAACAACACAACGGAGGGTGCCTATATTCTGTTTTCCCTCTCGAAAGTCAAAACTGTCTAATCTATAGTTAATTCCTATCTACCAACATTAAAACTATTTAATGCCTCCTTATCTATATTACAATACAAGTGTGCTCGGCTTGAATGCCTTCCTTCAAATGACGGCGCAACAATCCCCAAAGAAATTTCAAAATAAAAATGTATGTGTTGGCACTGTCCAGCTGTATTTTCTTTTCTCCACATGATGGCTCACTTGATGAAGTCGTAGATGCTCCTGCATCATACTCCTCGGCTCAAAAAATTTCATGGGCTCCTGTCCATGAGTTCCTGCACAATACTCCCATGCTTCTGTATAATGGCCTCTGTCTCCCAGCTGGCATCCTCCACTAGGTGGTTCTTCCATTTTACCAGGTAGTCAAAATATTTCTTCCTCCTGGTCTTTTTTTCTACTCTCTTGTCCAGTATGCACTCCATTTCAGGCTTCTGTGCAACTGGAAATTGCTTCTGCCACTGGATTACTGGTTCCTCACCACTTCCAGCTCCTGCATCTTCAGCCTTATACGGATATAAATCTGAAATATTGAAAATCGGAGATATCCTGATGCCCTCTGGCAACTCAAGCTCATATGCATTCTCGCCAAATTTCCTCAGGACTCTACATGGCCCAATTTTCTTCATCTTGAGCTTGTTGTATGTTCCCCATGGGAACCTTTCTTTTCTCAAGTGCGCTAGAACCATGTCCCCAACTTCAAACTGAAGCTGCCTCTTCCTTTGATCGACTCTGTGCTTATACTCTTGGTTTTCCCTTTGCAGTCACTGCCTCACCTCCGCGTGAAGTTTTTGCATCGCTTCAACAAATTCTTCAGCCCTCGCGCTGCTGGTTTCAGCATGTTCTGACTCCTTGAGCTCAGAAAATCCTCTCGGTTGTGTCCCATACAAAATATGAAATGGGCTCTTACCTGTACTTCGATTTATCGAATCGCTGTATGCGAATTCTGCCTGTGGTAAGATCTGATCCCAACTGGTGTGATGCTCCATCACCAGGCTTCTCAACAGATCCCCTAATCTTCTGTTGACCACTTTTGTCTGCCCATCTGTCCACGGATGGTAAGCAGAGATGAATGCCAAGTCCATCCCTAAATTCTTCCATAGTGTCCTCCAGAAGTGACCTATGAACTTGGTATCCCTATCTGAGACTATGCTTCTTGGCAATCCATGCAACCGCACGATCTCTTTGAAAAACAAGTTCGCGATGTGAGTCGCATCACTGGTTTTATGACACGGAATGAAATGTGCCATCTTCGAAAACCTGTCCACCACCACAAAGATGGAATCCACTCCTCTCTGCGTTCTTGGTAAACCCAACAAAAAATCCATATTGATGGCCTCCCATGGCCTCTCAGGTATGGGCAATGGCTAATAGAACCCTATGTTCTGCTTCCATCCTTTTGCATGTTGACATATCCGGCACCTGTCAACAAATCTCTTAACATCTGTGCGCATGCCTGGCCAATAATAAGACTCGCTCAGCTTGGCGAATTTCTTGTCATGTCCAAAATGACCTGCTAAGCCTCCACTGTGCTTTTCCTTCACCAAATTCTCTCTCATAGAGCAATCTGGAATGCATAATTGATTGCTCCGAAACAACAATCCATCCTGGATCAGGTAGTCAATCCATGAACTCCTATCCCTAAGAACTGGGTTCTCGGCTGCCTCATATGCCTCACCAAAATATGCGTCACCTGCATACATATCTTTTAAATTTTCAAAACCCAAGGTTTTGACCCTGAATTCCTGCAGCAACAAGCATTTCCTTCTCAAGGCATCAGCCACCTTGTTTGCAGTCCTTGAAATGTGCTTTATCACAAACGTGAAATTTTGCATATACTCTACCCATTTTTCATGCTTTTGATTCAACTTCTCTTGCTAACTCACGAATTGTAATGCGTGGTTATCGCTGTACAAAATGAACTCCTTGGGTATCAAGTAATGCCTCCACTTTTTCAATGCCTGTATGATGGCATAGAACTCCTTATCGTACGTGGAGTACTTCAGCTTTGCATCATCCAGCTTCTCGCTATAGTATGCCACAAGTCTGTCATCCTGACTCAAGACCCCTCCAACAACATATCCACTAGCATCACACTTCACTTGGAAGGTCTTCTGAAAATCCGACAGCACCAGAATTGGCTTCTCAGTAATCTTTCGCTTCAACAGATTGAATCTCTTCTCAGCCTCAGCTGTCCACTGGAAAACCTTATGCCTCTTTTTCACAGTGTCCATCATGGTGGCACTGATTCCACTGAAGTTTCGAATGAACTTCCTGTAGAATCTTGCCAAACCGTGAAAGCTTCTTACCTCAAAAACATTTCTTGGCGATGGCCAATTCCTTATTACTTCAACCTTCTCAGGATCCATCTTCAGTTCGTTAGCTGAAATTACAAAACCCAAATAAATGAGCTCTGTCTGCATGAAGGAACACTTCTTCAAATTGATCAGCAGTTTCTCCTGCTGTAACCTTCTCATCACAATGGCCAAATGCCTCAAGTGTTCAGCCTTCGTCTTGCTGAAAATCAATATGTCGTCCAAGTATACGACCACAAATTTGCCAATGAATTCCCGTAGGACTTCATTCATCAGCCTCATAAATGTGCTTGGCGCATTTTTCAAACCAAACGGCATGACCAGCCATTCATACAAACCCTCGTTTGTCTTGAATGTTGTTTTCCACTCATCTCCCTCTCTCATCTGGATCTGATGATATCCTCTCTTGAGGTCTATCTTTGAAAAATAATTTGCCCCGCTTAGGCAATCCATCAAGTCATCCATTCTCGACAGTGGAAACCTGTACCTGATGGTGATTTTATTGATTGCCCTGGAGTCTGTACACATCCTCCAGCCTCCATCCTTCTTCAAACTCAGTACTGTCGGAACAACACATGGACTTAGACTCTCTCTCACTAGTCCCTTGTCCTACAGATCCTGTACCTGCCTTTTGACTTCCTCGTTCTCCTGAGGTATCAACCTATACGCTGCCTTATTTTGCAAACTTGCTCCGGGTATGAGGTCAATGTGGTGACTCACACTCCTCATCGGTGGCAACGAATGAGGTAGTTCATCCACGATGATATCAGCGAACTCTCCAAGCAGTTCCTGAATCTCCTCTAGCAAGTCGTCCATTCTTGTGCTTGTCAGAACAATCCTCGGCTTCTTGACAACAAAGAACTGTGGATCCTCATCCTTCTCCAACTCTGTGAGAAGTTCCTTCCCACTCATGAGAAGTATCTTGATGCTAGCTTCCGGATTTACTTCCTTATCCTTCATCGGTAGCAACGTGTGTGTTCTCCCATCCTTCTCCAAGGTATATGTGTTCATCCTCCCATCATGAACCACATTTCTGTCAAACTGCCATGGTATTCCCAATAATACATGACAGACATCCATGGGAATGATGTCACACAGAATTTCATCCCTATATTCACCCTGTTTAAAATTTACCAAGCATTGCTTTGTAACACATACCTGGTGTCCTTTCTGAAGCCATGTCACTTGGTATGGACTCAGGTGTTTGTTCGTTTTCAGCTCCAGCTTCTCCACCATCTTGGTCGAAACGAGATTATCTGTGCTTCCACTGTCCACTATGACCTTGCATTTCTAGCCCTGGGTCTTGCAAGTCGTCCGGAACAGTCGGCATCTCTAAGCTGTGTCCACCTCTTTCTCAGGTTTCAAAAGAACCTTGTGCACCGTCAGTGAATTCCCACTTCCAGTGTCTTCATCCTCCACGTCACGCCTCTGCACCTCAATAACATGAGCCTTTCCTCCTCTGTCCATCTTCCTCTCTGGACAGTCCATGACTTTGTGACTGTATTTACCACACGTGAAACATGTGATAATTCCTCTTCTGCCTCTTCCTCTACCTTGGGTACGAGGAAATGTATTGGCGTCAGCGTAGCCTCCTTGCTGATCCTCTTGCTGTCTCCTCGGCTCAGCAATTTTTTGCCTCTGCTGTGAGGTTCCACCTCTTTCATATTTTCCCTGAGGTCTCCTCCAATCCTCCTTGGGCTTCTGAGTTCTTTCTGGGGCAACTTATTTACCTCTAGACTGGATTCTACCTCGCCCTCACTGTCCCTGCTTGCAGCTCAGCTTCTCCTTGGCTTTGAGAGCCATATAGTACGCATCCTCAACGGTGCGGATGGTAACCATGCTCAACTCGTCCTGAATGTCATACCTCAACCCATTCAGGTATCTCGCCACCCTTTTGTCATCACTTTCCCGATGACCAGCTCGAATGTTGAGCCTATAAAACTCCTCGGTGTACTCCTTCACCGTAATCATCTTCTATCTTAGGCTCTGCATAAGCCTGAATAGAGTGATCTGGTAATCCCTCGGAATGAATTTGGCCTTCATCTTGGCAATCATCCGATCCCAGCTTTTGATATTCTGTTTTCCTTTTGAACGCCTGTCTGCCTGCAGCTCGTCCCACCATAAGGATGCATGTCCCTTCAGCTTCGTCACAGCATGCCTTACTTTCTTGTCCTCTTCGATGTCTTTGTAATCGAAGTAGGTGTCGAGTGCTCGGATCCAATCCAGCAACTCTTCTGCATTTAGAATTCCCTCATAGACGGGAATGTCCATATTTGTCTTCGAGCTCATCCTCGAAATAGCTCTGATCAACCTCTCGGTTGATGCATCTTCTTCTGAGACCTCTTCGGTGTCGTGTCCAGCTTCCTCTTCAATCTCGAGATCGCTGAACTCTCCTATGTCGACTCCATGCCTCTGGGTGGTCTCCATATATTCGAGTCTCGCCCTGATATCTCATATTTGATGCTCCATCTCTGGATTCCCTGCTGGCCTACCCCTTCTTCGAGCATCCCTGTCCTCACGATCAGGTGACTGCCTTTCCCTTCTGGGAGGCATGGTGTATCTTCTTCTCTCTGCTTCCTGAACAAAGAGAACTTCTTAGCCCTGCTCTGATACCACTCTGACACAAGTCTTGAGTATCAAAGTGCTTTCCTTTCCTCTTTCACGCCTCTCGCCTGCAGTATACAGACAAGATCTAAGGCTCTGATACCACTCTGACGCAACTCTTCCCCTCAGCGGACGGTCACTCCCACCAGGACCTTTACTAACATGGCCCAAAGAGTTAGCAACTCTTCAAACTCCCTCAGGAGTCTTTCACCCACAGTACACTTCTCGGCGATCTCCCTTTTCCCAATCGGGAAATCGGGTCTCGCGAACTCACGAACCTTGTGTGCACTCTCGTGCAATATGAAACTCCTAATCCCGATCTCCGATGTCAACGGTCAACACTTATGTGTATCGGGGATTTCCCTACCGGGAAATCGACAGATGAAAGGTGGTAATTAACTTACCTTTCAAAACCCCGAACGCCGATGCGCGATGCCACGTACTGTCCTCCTCTCCATCTTCATGGGACCCTTCGTGGTTCAGGACTTCGTTGTTTCTCCATGCTCCCTTTGACTTCGAAAACACTGAAGTGCCGAGTCCCGACTCCTTGGGATCTCGTGCCACCTGTCACTCCGATGATCGACGGCTCTGATTAAATCAGGAAATCGCAACTTGCGACTTCGATGTGCATGAGATTCTTGCACTCGCCAACCCCGATATGCTGATACTCGATGGAAATGGGTTTTTTCGTGCACCTGCGAGTTAACCCCCTCGCAACTCCTCCATGATCCGACGATCTGCGGGATTTCGCGACTCTCCTCAACAACTTCAAGTCATCGATTCTCTTCCTCTTGAGAATCCTCCGGCTCCCAAGCTTCCCCTTGGTTCAAATCTCTCCCAGGCCTGTTCCTACAACATGAAGGAGGAACTACCCCTCCTGAGCTGAATTCTCTCGGACGTCTTCCGAGACTTCGAGCACAATGCCTGCGCTCTCCCTTCAACAACTTTCAAAGTGTTGAAGTCTTCCAGGTTCTGCGCTTCCATAGACATGGAAAACTTGGCCTTTTCTTTTCTCAGACTTGCTACTGAGACTCCAGTCCGACCTGCACTCACCTGCATGGTTCAAACAACCCAACATGAATCTGGGCAAAAGAAAACAAAAGTTCAACTACTTAGCCTCCTCAACGCACTCTATGCGGAGGAATTCAACTTCCCTCTATGCAGGAATCTCCTGGCTTAAGCAGAGAAACAATTGAAACTCATTCTCTCAGGTTACGAACCTGATACGCAATCACATATGCAACATATAAAAGATAAGCATAAAAAGAAGCAAGTATGCAAAAGCATAATATCAACAACACACAGAGATCAAACACATCCATGGAATTGAATCAAAGTTTTCCTATTAATTTAATGTCTGTACATGGATTTCTTCACAGGCTCTCTGCTCTGATCCTCTTCTCACGATGCGAATGCTGAATTCAAAATTATCTCCCCCTTTTTTTTTTTTTTTACAACAACACAACGGAGGGTGCCTATACTCTGTTTTCCCTCTCGAAAGTCAAAACTATCTAATCTACAGTTAATTCCTATCTACCAACATTAAAACTATTTAATGCCTCCTTATCTATATTACAATACAAGTGCGCTCAGCTTGAATGTCTTCCTTCAAACAACAGCACAACAATCCCCAAAGCAATTTCAAAAGATAAATGTATGTGCTGGAACTGTCCAGCTGTATGTTCTTTCCTCCACGCGCTGGCTCGCTTGATGAAGTCGTAGATGCTCCTGCATCAGGATGCCTTGACGGTATGTTTTATATCCTTAAAACATAAACTCAGGAACAACATATTTTTGGCACCATTGCCCGAGAAACGAAGAAACGAATCTTTTCCCTGGGAAGAACGACATTGACATTTTTGGTTATTGATAGTGAACAAGAACATAAAACCTTCTAAGGATAATATTTTTCACTTGGTGACTCCATAATAACTAAACTGGCTAGTAGCCAAAAGAATACCAAAAAAGACCCAGATAGCAAGCAGACATTGCCAGTCTCCAATCCAGAAAAATATTTAAAATCACAAAAATCACTTAAACAAGTCCTTTTGTCCACATATCCTATAGATCAACCTAACTTTACGCAATAAAACTCATTGGAAACCCTTGAAAGATCACTTTAACTTCCCCCCTCATTTGATACTCTCTCATTTACAGAAGTTTCTTCTCCAGATTTCCAAGAATCTTCTCCTCACACTGTCCAAAATTCAATCCCAAATCTAACCATGGCTGCACAAGGAGGTGTTGGAGTTGGAGGTGGTTCCCCTGGAGGTGGTCAAGTACCTCTTTCTGGGATTTTCACTAAAGTGGCTGCTAGATATGCTCCCCTTGTTCTTCCTATTCCTCTTCATGATCTCCCTGAGAATTATATGAAAAGCCTTCTAAAATTTACAGGGGAAGGTGATTTGACTGCCCAAGAACATATAAACTTTTTTGATCAATTTGCTGACATACTCGGATTAGAACATGAAGATGTTTATTCTAGACTCCTTGTTCAAACTTTTGAGGGACAGGTGAGGACCTGGTTCTGATCCTTAGTAGTTGGATCTTTAAGATCCTATGAAGAACTTGAAAGTGCATTTATTAGACAATGGGGAGAGAGGAAAGATCACCTCTACTACTTAACTGAATTCAAAGCCCTTAGAAAGAAAAACTCTGAGTCAGTTCTAGAATTCACACAGAGGTTCAATAAGTTGTATAATAAAATTCCAATTGAGGTTAAACCTTCACAACCTACAGCAAAAGTGACTTTTGTTGGCGCTTTTGACCCTGAATTTGCCTTATTATTGAGAGAAAGGAGATCAATAGATCTCACAAAAATGCAGGATGATGTGCTTGAGATTGAATCAAATATGATGGCATCAGGAAAACTTAAAGCAAAGACTGAAACTAGAAACAAAGAAAATAAAAAATTTAAAGAGCAAGGTGGACCTTCAGGCTCAGGAAAATCCTCTGGATATAGAATAGAAGAGATGGCTAGGGTCATTCGAGAACTTTCAAATAAGATCTTGAAAATGGAACTAGAGAAATTGAAAAGAGATAATTTCCCCAGAAAAGATTTTCGAAGAAATCCTGAAACTCAGGGACCACAGAAAATAATAAAAAATGAAGATCAAAAAATTCCAACACCCTTTAAAAGTGAAAACTACATCGGAGAGGAAGATTTAGGAGATTTTGAAGAAATCGATGAAGATATTAGTAACCTTGGCGATGATAATAAATCCCCTTATCTATCTAGACAGGATTACGAAGAATCTTTAAATAAAGAAAGTACATCAGAAGAACAGGTTAGCAATAATATGTCTGATGATTTCACATATCAAAATATTGCAAATGATATTATTGCTGAATTACAGGGAAAATATAATTTGAGACCAAGAAATAAAAATCTCCGAAATGTTCCGACAAAAAAGAATTTTCCAAGAAACGAAGCCGAGGAGGTAACTCCAAAAGTTGCATACAAACAATCTGCAAAAAGAATCATAGCTGAGATGCAACCTGTACAGTTAGAACTAGTAGGAACACTCCCTGTGAAGAAACAAGCTCCTATAAAAGAAAACAAGGTCACATCTCAACGTAAAACTAAGAAGAAAGGTATGGAAGCCCTGAACATCGAAAATGACAAGGCTCTAGGAAACTTTAATTTGGAAAATGAAATAAATAAAATAAAAATTCCTATTCCCCTTGTTGAGTTAGCTAAAAATCCTGTATACAGAAAACAAATCGCCAAAATGATTAATTTTTTTGAATATGAAAGCCAGGCCGACGCTATTAACTTAGAGGATGACAAACCTATCTTAGTCTTCAGTCCACATGTCGAAGGTGCAAGAGACACCGTGGCTCCTTTTTATATTACATTAACCCTGTTTGATCACCTTCTCCATAACTATATGTTGGATTTCGGAGCTTCCCACAATGTTATGCCAAAGGCAATAATGGAAAAACCTCGTCTCGAAATCACAAGACCCTATGGTGATTTATATTCTTTCGATTCGAGGAAAGTAAAATGCATAGGTATGATTAAAGGCCTAGTAAAAGGTTTGGCTCAGATACCTGCTAAAATTATTCTTATGGATGTAGTAGTCGCTGACATTCCCCCAAAGTATGGTATGCTATTATCTAGATCATGGGGCACCAAGCTTGGAGGATCTCTCCAACTAGATATGACTTATGCTACAATTCCAGTTTTCGGAGGCCAATTTACTCATCTTTACAGAGAGACTAGGTTGGAATTTACTGTAGGTGACCCAAACGACCCCAACAATCATCCAGTTTATATTGCCAACCAAGATTTAGGAAATTGTATATTATCTTTAGATGACGATTTTGAAGTAGATGTAGACGGTAAATGTATAGAAGAAAAAATTGAAAAAAAAGAAATAGAGAAAAATGTATATAGTACTGGTGTATGGAAAATATATTTTGATGGTGCTTCCTCCTATCTTGGAGCTGGGGTAGGAGAACTTCTTATGGCTCCCGATGATCAATTTGTTATTCCTTTTTCATATAGGATCCAATGGAATGTAGATTGTACAAAAAATGTATGCGAGTATGAAGCTTTAGTGCTAGGACTAGAAGCTGCTAGAAAGATGAAAATTAAGAAACTCGAAGTATTTGGTGATGCAAAGTTAATTATAAAACATGTGAATCGACAGTATCAGGCTAAGCAGCCTAGATTACGGTCCTATAGGAATTGTGTCTGGGATTTAATTGAGAACTTCTTTACATATGTGAATTTTCATTTCGTCCCAAGATCTAAAAATCAACAAGTTGATGCTTTAGCTAAAGCTGCATCAACTTTTACACCCCCGACTGCTTTTAATTTAAAATATCATATACAAATGAGACATCTCCCTTCAATACCAAATAATATACAACATTGGCAGGTTTTTGAAGATGATGAGCAACTTCGTAAGTTTCTAGAATCATTAGATGAATTCGCAGAAATGCATACCGATCAGGAAAATCAAAATGATCCTATTTGGATCATGCAAGAAGAGGATGATTCTAAATAATTTCATGATAAAATTGCAAACCACCGAATGCTTGTTCTCAAGAAAAACCAAATCCCCAAGGGTCTAATCCCTTTGGAAATAATTTTTAATAAAGATGATATCCCTTCTAAAACTACTCTACAACCCCAACCAGAGGAGGTTAAAGATTGTAATATAGGAACTGAAGATAACCCCCAATTGGTTAAACTATCCAAATATTTATCAACAAAAAACCAAAATAAATACAAGGAGTTGTTAAGAAAATATAAAGATGTTTTCGCATGGTCGTATGAGGAACTAAAAACATATGACACTTCTGTAGTTGAACATAAAATACCTCTCAAACCAGGTGTCAAACCTTTCAAACAAAAACTCCGACAATTTAACCCTATTTTATGTAACATCCCGCTCTGGCACACTGACAAAACTTATTCTTTGAGGACACTTGCTCGCAAGTGATCTGGATTTTTATGATGATGAACCACTTAACCTTGATGATGATGCATCATGATTGATGACAGGATGTTTTACTATTTCTATATACAGGTGCTATTGACTCAGTTTCATTGAGTGTGCAGGGTTTCGGACCTTGAGGATGCAGAGTCATCAGTGGAACTCCCTTGGACTCTGGATTGAGTCAGGGAGTGGGCTATTTGAGTTGTTTTCATTTACAGTGATATTGTGTGGTTTTGATGATATGCTATTGATTTCATGATATGTTGTTGACAAGATATGACATGATGGTTGATGATGCAGGCTGACGATAGCTTGCCGACCAGACTCACATATGGAGTAAAGGGGCCACACATGAGTTCCAGAGAGATTGAGGGAGAGGTGTGTCAGCAGCCCTGCCACAGCCTATTAGCACTCCCGTCGTGGCTCGAACTATAGGTTAATGATTACCTAGTTCAAGAGGACCCACGATGTCGTGAGGGCAAACTGCGATAGTCGCTCACGATTCGAACTGTAGGTTAATGATTACCTAGTTCGAGGGGATCCACGATGACGTGAGGGAAGACTGCGATAATCACTCACGTGATTCTAAGGGGCGCGCAATAAGGCGGGGGCCTTATTACTTAGAAGCCCTTAGTCTCCCACAAGTTCACCTGGCGAAGTGTTGACTCCTGGGGTTATAGATTCTACCAATCCATCAAGTCAGCGAGTGGCACCCTTGGAGCATGTGGTGCATACTGAAGGGCACGTCGTGGAAAGAATTGCAAATCAACGAGTGGCACCCTTGGAGCACGTGGTGCATCCTGAAGGGCACGTCGCACAACGGAAGCAAACGAGGCGAGTGGCACCCTTGGAGCACGTAGTGTGTCCTGAAGGGCACGTCGCATGGATGATGATGATGAGACAACTTAGATGACCCTAAGACCTTAACGCCTGATAAAATTCTTAAAACAACTCCCCTAATTAAATTGTCGCCCTGTTCAAATCAAAAACCTAAATTAAAACATCT
>ML787969.1:650642-672436 GCA_009831015.1 Picea engelmannii
CCTAAAAAGAAGTTGCTAAATTTAGTCCATTTTAGTAAGTCCTTAATTGTTGATTTCTTTTTGCTTTTTACCCTATGTCCCCTACTTTCCTTTATTATGCTTCCTTTATTACAAGTTTCCCTATTTCTATTATTTATTCCTTTTTTTTTTTTTAAAAGCCAAAAAGATAAATGCGCTAATTAATCCTTTCATTTTATTTTTAAATTCATAACTTTTATACTATCACACATTATTTAATTTTTATTCCTTTTTACAATTAAAACCACGAATTTTAATTAATTTATCCCTCTCTTCACTTTACCCCCCTAAATTTAAGAAGACTTTAACCATACTTAGGAGGGTTTTAGATTACGTCCTTAGTTTATTTTCGTAGGGTTTTTTTCTAAACAAAATTTTATCTTAGAGATGTTTTAAATCGAGGTTTAGATTTGAACTGGGTGACAATTAATTAGGGGAGTTGTTTTAAGAATTTCTTCAGGCGTTAAGGTCTTAAGGTCATCTAGGTTTGTCTCATCATCATCATCAATGCGACGTGCGCTTCAGGACGCACTACGTGCTCCAAGGGTGCCACTCGCCTTGTTTGTTTCTATTGCGTGACGTGCCCTTCATGATCCACCACGTGCTCCAAGGGTGCCACTCGCCAACTTGTGTTTCTTTTGCATGACGTGCCCTTCAGGATGCACCACATGTTCCAAGGGTGCCACTCGTTGTCTTTACTGATTGGTAGACATCTATAACCCCTGGAGTCAACACTCTGCTAGGTGAACTTGTGGGAGACTAAGGGCTCTAAGGAATAAGGCCCCCACCTTATTGCGCACCCCTTAGAATCATCGTGAGAGACTGTCGCAGTCTGCCCTCACGACATCGTGGATCCTTTCAAACTAGGTAATCATTAACCTACAGTTCGAGCCACGTTGAGAGTGCTAGTAGGTTGTGGTAGGGATGTTGTCCACCCTTCTACCTCAACCTCTCTGGAAATCATGTGTGGCCCCTTTAATCCATATGTGAGTCTGGTCAGCAAGCTATCATTAGCCTGCATCATCAACCATAGTGTTAGAACAAGTCAACAACATATCATCAAATCAATAAAATATCATGGTAAATAAATCAACCCAAATAGCACACTCCCTGACTCAATCCGGATTCCAAGGGGTTCCGTCGATGCCTCTGCATCCTCAAGGTCCAAAACCCTACACACTCAATAAAACTGAGTCAATAGCACCTGTCTACATCAAGTAGTAAAACATCATGTCATCTATCATAACGCATCATAATCAAGTATAAATGTATTAACATCAGAAAAGTCCAGATCACTTGCGAGCAAGTGTCCTCAAATAATAAGTTTTCTCAGTGCACCAGAGAGGGATGTTACATACACCCCCTCTTGGTCTAAATGTCATCCCGAAGTTTCACAGTATAAATGCCGAAGTAAAGGTACCATAGTATCATAAGTTTATCTATCAAACAAAAATGGAAATTGCAGGCACATATCAGATGCGTCCTCCCAGGTCGCCGAGTGCAGACTATAACTGTCCCACTGAACCTTGACCTGATCTACCATTCGACGTCGTAACTGTCAAACGCGATGATCCAAGATGCAGACCGTCTCAGCCATGAGCACTCCCTCATTCGATACCTACAAGGAACTCATGTCAATCACGTGTGTGGGATCACTAATATAATGTCTCAAAATAGATACATGAAAAACATCGTGCATATGCCTCAAAGAATCAGGCAAGGCTAGTCAATACGCCATGGGCCCCTTTCTCTCCACAATCTCGGAAGGTCCCACGAACCTAGGAGAGATTTTAGCTCCCTTTCCAAACTTGATCGAACTCTTTTGTGGTTTAACCCACAAGAATACTCGATCGCCGACCTCGTAACTATGGTCGACTCAATGCGCATCGGCGTAACTCTTCTGTCAATCATGCGCTTCTTTAATCCTTTGTCTTATGGTTTTCATTTGCTCTTCCATTTCTTGGATTGCTTCTGGTCCCACCAGGACCCTATCCTCAAGAAGATCCCAACTCCAGGGCGTCTGACACGGTCGCCCATAAAGGAACTCAAAAGGCGCCATCTTAATGGTGCTCTGGTAATTGTTCTTATAAGCGAACTCTACTAGAGGCAAGAATTCCTCCCAACGTTTTTGTTGGTCCATCACGTACATGCGCAACATGTCTTCCAAGGTTTGGTTCATATGTTCTATCTGTCTGTCTGTCTCTGGGCGATACGCAGTACTAAAGTTAAGTTGGGTTCCCAAGGCCTCTTGGAAACTTGTCCAAAATCATCCAGTAAACACTGATCCTTGATCGGATATAATCTTTTTAGGCACGCCATGCAGCCTCACAATCTCACTGATGAAAACTCTCACTATGTCAGGTGCCTGATACATCGTACGTATAGGAATAAAGTGAGTACTCTTTGTCAGAGTGTCTACTACTACAAAAATCGATTCGTTTCTCCTTTCCGTCAGTGGAAATCCAACAATAAAATCCATCGATATAACTTCCCATTTTGATTCTGGAATGTCATGTAGTTAAATTAATCCTTCCAGGTGTCTATGTTCAGCCTTCACCTACTGACACTCGAGACATCTAGCCACAAAGTTGACTATGTCGGCCTTCATTCCCTTCCAGAAGAATAAGGCTTTAAGGTCTACCCTCATCTTCATGACTCCTGGGTGAGCCATGTAAACTGCTCTATGAGCCTCCCTCAGGATCAACATCCTCAACTTGTCATTTGGCGGTACATAAATATGACCTCTAAACCTCAATAACCCATCACTATCAAAAACAAATCCCTCATATCGTGGTACCATCATTGTGTTTTGTCCGATAAAATCCTCAACTTCTTTGTACCAGTCATTGTCAAGCTATAAAGTGAGAATCTTCTCACATAGATTTGTTTGAAGAGGCAACACCGAAAAGATGCGTGGCCTCCGACTCAAAGCATCCGCCACTCGGTTCACTGTTCCCTTTATGTAATTCATCTCAAATTCGTACTCGCTAAGCAATTCCGACCAACGTCGTTGCCGCACGTTCAGGTCGCTTTGCGTGAAAATGTGTTGTAGTCCACAATGATCAGTATTTAATTCAAATTTTCGTCCAACAAGGTAATGTCTCCAAACCTTCAAGGCATAAACAATGGCTAATAACTCCAAATCATGCGTCACATAATTCTCCTCATGTCTTCTCAGTTTTCTCGAAATGTAAGCAATCACTCGTCCGTATTGCATCAAGACTCCACCTAAACCTTCCTTGGATGCATTAGTGCATACCAATAAGTCTGCGTCCATGTCAGGGACCTTTAGTATCAGTGTTGTGGTCAACAACTCTTTAATCCTTCGAAATGCTTCTGCGCATTTCTCGGTCCAAACAAACTTCTTTTTTTTCTTCTGCAATTCCGTGATCGGATTTTCTATCTTCGAAAATCCCTCGACAAACCGTCGATAGTATCCAGCCAAACCCATGAAACTACGCACTTCTGTGACATTCGTCGGTGCAGGCCATTCCATAATAGCCTCAACCTTGGCTGGATCCACGGCGATACCTTCGTCAAAAATGACATGCCCTAAGTAGTGAATCCTCGATTGATAAAAAGAGCATTTGGACAACTTCCCATATAATTTGTGTTCTCGTAAACATTGTAGTACCAAGCGCAAGTGCTCTTCATGCTCCTCCGTCGTCCGAGAGTAGATCAAAATATCGTCAATGAATACTTGGACGAACTTGTCTAAGTACTCACAGAACACCCCGTTCATCAAACTCATGAATACCCCTGGGGCATTTGTCAGTCCAAAAGGTAAAATAGTAAACTCATAATGTCCAAATCTTATCTTAAAAGTGGTCTTAGGGACGTCATCCTCCTTGATCCGTAACTGGTGATACCTTGATCGAAAATCGATCTTGGAGAACACCATCGCACCCTTCATTTGATAGAACAGATCATCAATTCTTGGTAAGGGATATTGATTTTTGATCGTAGCCTTGCTCAATTGACGGTAGTCAATGCAAAGCCTCCACGATCCATCCTTCTTCTGTATGAAAATAACNACACTAGGGTGTATCAGTCCCAGGTCCAGCAACTCCTTCAGTTGCATTTTCAACTCTTGCAACTCTGGGGTCGACATGTGATAAGCTGTTATTGCTATCAGTTTGGTCCCCGGTTTCAGGTCTATAGTAAAATCCAATTCTCTCTCCGACAGCATCCCAGTTAACTCCTCTGGAAATACGTCCGCAAACTCCTTCACCACCGGAAGGTGTTCTAGACCTTCCACTACTCCCTTTTTTTTTAGCGCGAGGATCACATAAAGCTTGCACCCCTTGTGCATACTCTTCTGTAACTGTAAGGAAGAGATGAACCTCAAGGATACTCCCTGGTTCCGTCCTACGATCATACGTCTCTATCCTTCATCATCAACCAAGCTCAACCGTTTCGTCTTATAGTTGAGTATCGCCTCATACGATTCCAACCAATCCATACCAATCACGATGTTGTAAGATCCTAAGATCGTGACGTACGAGTTGACCCGTGTGACAAACTCTCCCAGGTTAAGGGCACAACCCGTAACCTTTCCTCCAACCTTCAGTTTGGCTCCAGAAGCCATCTCTACGAAGATAAACTTGTCCTGTTCGACTACCTTTACCTTGATCATTTTTATCACTGCACCAGAAATGAAACTCTTAGTAGCACCTGGGTCTACCAAAATACTAAGGGTCTGGTCAGCGATAGTACCTCTCATCTCGAGCACAGTCGACTGGTGCTCTGCCTAGCGGTTATTCACTGCTGCATGAATCCGATGGGCCTTGCCCATATCTCCCACTTTAGTGGGTCCGGCTGATCCGGACGCTCTTGTCCTCTCCACAAGACAATCATGCTGGTAGTGTGGCTCCCCACATGTCCAACACCCCTTCTTCATCCCAGTAGTCCTGGTACCCGAAGTAGAAGATGACGGCCCACTGGCCTGGAAACTTGGTCTGTTCTGTTGAACAGGCCTAAACTGTTGCTAGTGTTGTGGCCTCGATAAGGTGTCCACTGCTGAGGCGACGGTCGTCGAGGTGTAGTGAACGTGGATCCCCTCTAGAAGCCGCGATATCCCGACGTATGTCTCGCTGGTGTATGGTGCTGCGGCATTCCAGATGAACCCTGCCCCGCTGGTCTCACTGGAGTCCTGGTCTAAACCCCGCTGATAAGCTCCTCCTCTGCTATGAGGGCCTTTTGGATAGCATCGTGCAAGGTTTGAGGCATCAAGATCCTAACCTTTGCACGCAGGCTGTCGTTAAGGCCAAACACAAACCGGTTGTCCTTGAGCTTCTCGGTGTTAAGGTGCGGAGCATACCGGAGCAGCTCCATAAAACATGCCTCATACTCAGGCACCGTACGACCTCCCTGTCGTAATGTGTTGAACTCATTGAGCTGACGCTCAATGAATTCTTCTGAAAGATACCTCTCTCGAAACCGTTCCTCGAATAGTTCCCATGACACATCTTCGACGACCATGTTCAGCTGCGGTAAGAGCGTCTTCCACCATAGAAGAGCGCTCCCCTTTGGTTGAAATACCGCCATGTGGACCTTCATGTTGGAGGTATAATTGTGAATTGCGAAGCACATCGCCATATTCTCCAACCATGCCTCGACAGCTGTGCTGTCCGGGGCACCAAAGAACTCGAGAAATTTAACCTTCTCGAGTTCACAGTGAATGCTACTTGTAATGGCCGGTGCGCACGGTGGAACCTTAGTAGGTTCCGGTGCCCTGGCATCATCTCTGTCCAATCGGCTGATCAACATCTCGTACATGCGCTGAAAAGATCTCATCATCCCCACGACATCACCAACTACGATCTGCTCCTGTCCGAGAACCTGCTCACCTCCATGGGGGTTAGACCCCTTAGGCATGGATGCTACTAGAGGCGTCACGCCTCCTCCCTTAGCACCCCATCGTCTGCCTCCGCGACGTCCTCTGACCATGATTTCCTGCACACACACAATCAACTCGATCAGCAAGAGTATAATAAAATCAATCGTGACAACGAAATCCGTAGTGAATCCCAAGTCGCGGGTCGAACCGGCTCTGATACCATATGTAGTGAACCTCATCGTTACGACAACAACTCTGTAGCAGGTGAATTTTTTTTTTTTTTTTTCTTAAGGTGTGTGCGCGCGTGTAAAGAGGAAACATACACACTTGACTCTACGTCGCCACTCGACGACTAACAAGACAGAACCACGATGATCACAACCAGAGAACACAAGGTGCACAACAAGTAACTGCAAGCATATAAATGACATAGACATAAGGAAGAATCCATAACCGTAGATTTTACCATTTCTTCACAGGAAAGCAGGGCGTTTAATCTTAGTCCTCTGCTTCGGAGAGAGAGAAGGTTAGATAGGCTCCTGGCCGACTGCTCAGGCAGAAACTAGTAACCCAACTATGAACAAGATGCAAGAAAGAAGAACACAACAAGACGACATACAACATACCACAGTAACAACAAGAAATAACGTCCCTAGACATAAGGCGTAGAACTAGCAACTGTAAGAAGAAACGACACCAGGTGTTGTGTACAGTACAGTCACAGATGGAAGAATCCATCATAGTAGAGTTTACTATTTCTGCACAGAAAAGAAGGGCGTTTAATCTTAGTCCTCTGCTCCGGAGAGAGAGAAGGTCAGATAGGATCCTGGCCGACTGCTCAGGTAGAAACTAGTAATCTCTGTTAGGTGCATCACAAGAGTGGAAACCCTGCCTTTAAAGGGCCCGAGACTCTTGATACGGCACTGCATTCCTTACACAGAAAAAATCACACACACAGACATATATACTAAGGATACATGGAGGTGTCTATACCCCGCCCGATACAAGCAGACCAAGAAAATGCTACATCAAAAACACAAGACAATCGCTATGCGATCACATCCAACAACATCACAAGAATTCCACAGTGCAAGAAAATTTGATTGCAAAATTCAATCATAAAACGACATAAGTGTGAGCGTAAGAAGTTAACCTTATTTTAATTTAATATGTAATGGTAATCCCCCTGTTACCAAATCTTAATGACTTAACGTTCTTAGTTTAGGGCCTTATATTTATCTACTACCGATGATAATTAGTTGCATCATCCCTGCCATAAAATATCAACCATGTTCACTTTGCAATGCAAGGACTAACCCCATGACCATCACGTCACCACTGATGATTTACTTATATCAACTACATTAACTTTACCATAAATGATGACAATATTAACCCTAACCATTCCATAACCATTTGGATTAATATTAAGCGATTCATACCTAATCATTACCATTAATCTATACATAATCGTTACCCTTAATCATGACATAATGATTACATAGTCTTTACATCATCCTTACCGTTAACCATTTTTCATTCCATTATACTATTTCGATAATTACTTTAACATTGCTACCTTATAAAGACATGATTATTTAACAATACTACCATTAACACCATATTACTTTCACTAATATCGCTTTAACAATTATTACAAAACACGTCAATATTACTTTAACCATTATTACCATTAAAACAATAAAACTAGGCAGCGGTAATAAAACCACTTACTTCCAATAGAATAAAACAATGTCAATGCTTCATGCAAGGAAAAAGTAGAACTTTTCCAAAACAATAGCATAACTAGACAACTATAGTAAAATATGTGATAACTTATGTGCGTTAGATGACCGTTGTAATAAAGGCAGAACTATTCCAATAGTAACAAGATATTTAGAAATGATGATTACATATATATGTATTGACATTGATTACATATATATTTGACAATGATATATATGTATTTTAAAATATCATTTAATGTGAATGTACTAAATCTTATTAAATTATATTGAGCTCTGAACCAGGTTTGAAAAATGACCAATCCCTCTACTTTTAAGACTACGCAAACACATCTATATAGTCAAAGTTTGAATACCTTTCATAAAGGACAAAGAGAATATCTTTCATGATATACTTGATACAATTAAAAATAAATAAAAACATTGACATTGACTGAGTATTAACCTTTTTCAACAAAATATTTTTCAACCATACATCCCAGATAATAACATATAACATTGTACATCAATATGGTTCATTCTAATTTGTCAAATAAGTTCTTTTCCAAACAAGTTAAGCTTAACACAATTTACTGGAATTTACTTGATGTTTTGTAGGGAGAAAATACCATTTCGTTTTGAAAATAAAGGAGTGACCTGACACGTAGGACTTAACAACTTAAGGTAAGTTCTGTTGCAATATATTTTATTTTTAATCAACCGTTAATTCGCCGCCTCAAGAAAATCCACACACCATGACCACACCTTCATAAGCATTGAAGAATCAACGTAGATTTCCATTGCTGAAAGAAAACAAGGAACAAACATACCCGTAATTCAACAGATGGAAAGATTTGTCAGTAATTTCAGTAAATGGAAAAGGGGAAAAGGGGATATGTGGGTATCCGACCACAGATGTAAAGGAATTTTGTCCCCTACAGGAACGCTACCATGCAACAGAGGGAAACGGTCAGTCGCGATTGATGGTAGAATCACCAGGAAGAAGATACCCTGGGAGAAAAACACGCAGAGGTCATAAAGCATGTGCAACAAAGGAATTTACCCAAAACAAACCTTAACCAAAACTTAATTCCCAAGGATGAATCGCTTCTGAAAAAAGGGGGGTGAGTCCATGGTTGTCCAAGAAGAAAAGTATGAATGCAAGGCTGCGTTCTAGATAATTTCATCCACATACAATTTAAGCAAATGTAGAGATCAGGTAACCACCAACTCGTAGAGATCAGGGTGGATTATGGAGGAGTGTCCTCAGTCTAAACGCTGAGAACCCGAAACCAACATGCTGAGAAATTCAAAAATCAAAACATAGAGAAAATTGGGGCCAACGACACACTCAGGGAAACCACAAAACGCAGAAGGAAAATTTCAGAGCTCAAGGGAAGAAAAAAATTTCCAGAGTTCAAGGGAAGAAAAAAAAACACAGTGTTTAAGAGACTGACAGTTGGGGAGTATACTCCTCCCAACGCAGGAATATAAAAACGTAGGAATTTATAATATAAATACGTAGAGAATATCACAAAAAAAAATGCAGGAAATTTAACCCAAAATCGCCGAGAAATTCCACTATAAAAACGTAGAAATATCACTGTCAAAAACGCGAGGATTTTTAACCCCAATCGCAGAGAAGTTTTAACAACAACACAGAGATTAAAAACCATTATCAGTGGATAAATCAGACAAAAACAAGTTGCCGACAAGGATTAAATTCACAGTTAATTATAAAATTCATCACTCAATAGTCGTTGGATAGAGTCAGGAGGTTTCACAAGCATTGTAACAATTATTCTATGCGAATAGTCAAGGAAAACGGCAGATGCAACAACCATTATATAAAATTTGAATGCCATTTCACTTTTCCAATAACAGCCAGATCTACATCAGTTCTAGTGCTTTCTATTCTACCAAATAAGCGACCATACCTTTTCCTCTTCGCCTGCCTT
Organism: Picea engelmannii; assembly: GCA_009831015.1. Taxonomy (NCBI): domain Eukaryota; kingdom Viridiplantae; phylum Streptophyta; class Pinopsida; order Pinales; family Pinaceae; genus Picea; species Picea engelmannii. The sequence goes on from ML787969.1 coordinate 660,182, forward strand.
GAATGATGACCCCGCGCTCCATGTCGCTCCTGCTCCGTGCCGCTCCCGCTCGTCGACTGTAGAGACCTCACCGGTACCTCCCAACCAATCGCTAGAGGTACTCTGCTTCCCCTTTAGCCCCCTGAGCCGCAAAGGGGCCACACAAGATCCAGAAGATAAGTATAGATTCTCAGCTCACCTCGCAAGGCTGAGCTACCACTCCAATCAGAGCTGAGAAAAACCCAACTCCTCACAAGCAATCAGTCAAGCCACAATCCAGCAGTGTAACATTACGCTAACTGTTTCCTCCCTTCTTCCTCATCTTCCCCTTCTTTTATAGAAATTTCAGACCCACCTACTTTCCCTAAATCACTATTAATTTAAGTTTTAATGGCAATCCTCTAAAAATTCTCTGTCGTCCAAGTGTCACTCATCCCCCACGTTTCTCCAAAATTATTTTCTTTAAAAATTTTAAAAGACTCAATTCCCTCACCCACCTAGAGTCGCTCCTAAAATTACTCCTAGGTGTTCCTAGATCCCCTTACATGCTTTTAATAACTTTCCCTAAAAAGAAGTTGCTAAATTTAGTCCATTTTAGTAAGTCCTTAATTGTTGATTCATTTTTTTTTTTTACCCTATGTCCCCTACTTTCCTTTATTATGCTTCCTTTATTACAAGTTTCCCTATTTATATTATTTATTCCTTTCTTTTTTTTAAAAAAACCAAGAAGATAAATGCGCTAATTAATCCTTTCATTTTATTTTTAAATTCATAACTTTTATACTATCACACGTTATTTAATTTTTATTCCTTTTTACAATTAAAACCACGGATTTTAATTAATTTATCCCTCTCTTCACTCTACCCCCCCTAAATTTAAAAAGACTTTAACCATACTTAGGAGGGTTTTAGATTATGTCCTTAGGTTATTTTTGTAGGCTCTTTTTCTAAACAAAATTTTATCTTAGAGATGTTTTAAATCGAGGTTTAGATTTGAACTGGGCGACAATTAATTAGGGGAGTTGTTTTAAGAATTTCTTCAGGCGTTAAGGTCTTAGGGTCATCTAGGTTTGTCTCATCATCATCATCAATGCGATGTGCCCTTCAGGACGCACTACGTGCTCCAAGGGTGCCACTCGCCTTGTTTGTTTCTATTGCGCGACGTGCCCTTCAGGATGCACCACGTGCTCCAAGGGTGTCACTCGCCAACTTGTGTTTCTTTTGCGTGACGTGCCCTTCAGGATGCACCACATGATCAAGGGTGCCACTCGTTGTCTTGACTGATTGGTAGACATCTATAACCCCTGGAGTCAACATTCCGCCAGGTGAACTTGTGGGAGACTAAGGGCTCTAAGGAATAAGGCCCCGGCTTTATTGCACACCCCTTAGAATCATCCTGAGCGACTGTCACAGTCTGCCCACACGACATCGTGGATCCTCTCGAACTAGGTAATCGTTAACCTATAGTTCAAGCCATGGCAGGAGTGCTAGTAGGCTGTGGAAGGGATTTTGTCCACCCCTCTCCCTCAACCTCTCTGGAAATCGTGTGTGGCCCCTTTACTCCATATGTGAGTCTAGTCGGCAAGCTATTGTTAGCCTGCATCATCAACCATCATGTCAGAACAAGTCAACAACATATCATCAAATCAATAAAATATCATGGTAAATAAATCAACCCAAATAGCACACTCCCTAACTCAATCTGGAGTCCAAGGGGTTCCTTCGATGCCTCAACATCCTCAAGGTCCAAAACCCTGCACACTCAATAAAACTGAGTCAATAGCACTTGTCTACATCAAGTAGTAAAACATCATGTCGTCCATCATAACGCATCATAATCAAGTATAAATGTATTAACATCAGAAAATTCTAGATCACTTGCGAGCAAGTGTCCTCAAATAATAAGTTTTCTCAGTGGGCCAGAGCGGGATGTTACATCTTCTTTAATTTTATCATATAACTTCATTAAAAAAACACTAAATCTAGAAGAGATATTCACCTCAAAGTTCATATACCCTTAATAAAATAAAATCTCAAAATGAAATATATGTTTTTAACTTTTCTTTAATTTTGATAACAATAATTAAAAAAAATATTCAAAATAAAAGAGATGTTCAATTCAAATTTAATTTATATTTAATGCTCGTAAAATAAAATAAAAATCAGAATGAGTTAAAATTTGAAACAAGAAATTATTACAATAGAAAATATAAAATATGTTTAACACTTTTTAAAATTAATGCAATATTATTAAAATCAAATGGAAAAAAATGTTATTGAAAAAAGTAAGTGTTCAATGAAAATGGTGTTTAATAATTTTTTAGTTTAAAATAAAATGTTGACAATAAAAGAGGTATACAATTCAATTTTGATTGATGTAATGCTCATAAAATAATTTTGACTGGTGTAATGGTTGAAAAACAAAAATAAAATATGGTTGAACCATATTTTAATTGTGTTTTTTAAGAATGATCCGAAGTTTTTTATACATGTACCATTTTTATAAATATCCTATTTGGAAATATGGTTGAAAATAGTCAAAACAAGTCGTCAAATTATGGAATGTACTTTCAATGAAAAATAAAAAAAATTGGAATGTACATATGCCACTTATTTTAAAACATCGTAATGGTATTCCATCTTCATTTATTCATTTATGATCGGCTTTGGACATTTTCCATTTTCTAACTTTTTTTTTTTTTACTATTGAACTTCTATTAACTTTATGCGCACTCCACATAACAAATGATTATATTGACAACTTGTGACATTTGACTGGTAGTCTTGAAAGTGAACATGAGTATTGGTTTGATGGGTTTCTTGAAAAAAATATCCTTTCAATACAATGGATCCTCTTTCATATATAAAATTGTTATCATCAAAATCTTCTAATAGACCCATCTTTTGTTTTGTGCATCGCATCAAATAATATTTCATGTTTTCATTGTTGTCTATAGGTACAACCATGGAAAAACCATCTCCTTCTAATAATTGGATATATTGGACAACATATAGTTCATGTTAGATTATCACACAAGTACATATACATGTTATTTGAAAAAAATTAAACATAAAAATTACCTTCTCTAACAAGATCATAAGCTCTATCGCTATCAACTGACACTATAGTTTCATTTGATTCCATCTCCTCTGAGCTTACAAGTGCATTTTATCTTTTACATTAAGTTCGATATGTCTCCAAGCTTTAACATATCCTGCATTTTCATTTTCACAAAAATCTATGGATTATGTGTCCTCTATGCAAACTGAACAAAAACAAGACTCATTTCTTCTATCAAATAAAAACACATTTTGAAAACGTTTTTTTTTAACTGAATATATTTTTTGTGTCCTAGGTATTGTATTGGTGTCATATGGGATTGATCTATTTACATCTTGGATTCCAACATACCAAAAAAACCTACACAAGGCAAGAACTTGTTAACTTGAAATATCTCAAGAAAATGATTGAAGTTTGAAAATAAATTTTAACACGTTCAAAAACAAATATTATGTGTACATGTGTAACATTTATATATATACACACCTGCGCACATCCCTTGACGGATTATATTCATGGCTTAGCGCCATTTTTCACCATTCAACAACTTGTTCAGTGGATTCAAATCGATCGGCATGAGGTTCAGTTGATACCTTCAAAGTGCTCATTTTATACATGCCCCTGCACCGTCGTGCTCTCCTTTTCCATGATCAGTCTCAAAAAAATTCCAACAATGTGTAATGTTTAATTTTTTATGAAGATGACATAACCAATAGAATGATCATGAAGATTTGAACTGACCCACACACCCATCTGACCATATCCAATGTCGATCGAATCATATTTCGCGTTCTTTCAATGAAACATACAATTTATCAAAATAATGTTGTACATAATGTGTGTTGCATGCTCGATCATCACTTATATAAAAGTGATATTATTTAATAGCATGTCAATTTTCATCGGTGATTTCTATGTTATTAAGACTCCATTGAGCATGTTTATATAGAACGTGGAAAAATATCGTGACTTGATCAAAATTATAATATTCACTCTGTATTTCTTTTTGTATAGCGAATGTGTAATTCTCAACAAAATCAACTACAAACAAAATTGTCCCAGGTGGAAACACTTCATGGGATAGTTTGAATTGTAGATCTTACCATCGAGCTCTATGTGAATGCTTGGTGTATTTATAGATTTCTTCCTCAAACCTCTTCAAAAAATATATCCCAGAGATTTTATTTACCTTCAAATCAATCCTTTTGGAAATAACATTTGAAGAATGTGGAGTCGTGCTGTTGATATATTCATATCTCTTCCAATTGACTATTATATTAGAAAATTATTGATCATTAATATCAATATGATACTTTGAATGAAACAAACTTAGATTTCCACAATGATCACATTTCTTTCCACCAACACATTTGTTTTTGTAAAATAAATCATCATCTTCTCTTTTACATAGAATTTCAGATATAAAAAAACGGAATGTGGAAGGAGGAGGTGAACCTCACCAGAAATTTTTACCAAAATCCAAAAAATTTTCATAATAAAACTCAAATTCCACATGACAATGACAACAACAAGTGTCATGAACAATGATGGGTATAACAAAGCATGGTTTTTGTTGCACAAATGTATTAATGAAAAATTTCACTTCTTTGTGCTCTTCTTTGAACTTATTGAACAACTCTAATTGTGTCATTGTCAGTATATTTTTTGGATGTTCTTCATATTGTTTTCATGCTATTCTTTGTCGCAACACATCCCTTGTATGTCGTGAAATACAATATTCTTCCAACCAACAATTACAGGCCAATTCTTTAACATTTTTTGCAATTCTATCTTTGTAGGGTTGTCTATAAATCATTGTCCAACAAGCCAATTCATCATTTACATCTATTTTCAATCGAAATTTTCTATATTTGTGCAATGTTTTTCTCGACGTTCCCATCATTTTTTCCATGTGTCGTGTCAAACGATCTTTTATATTGCTAGATGAAACAATTGTTGCTTGTATCGCTCTGCGTGCAACACATACATCTTCTTTTCAAGATTTTCCAAAAGCTTTTAATACACTAGTTATATTGTTAAAGACATTCTCTTTCACCTTTGTATCCTTTGTCGACTTTTGAATACCCAATAATGATGTAGCTTCTTTTAACTTTCTTGACTTCATTAGACAATTTAAAAATTGAGCTTGTACTATTACTCATTCATCTTTGAAAAAAGTATTATACATACTCTTAGTTCGATATCTTATATAATACTTAACTTTTTTCTTCCCAAATTTGTCAGTATCAACATTTTCTAATATTTCATCATCAATGTTGATAGATTCTCCTGCATATTTCAATTTAAAGTTTATATTAAAAATCATAACCCAGACACAAATTTAGTAAACTATATATACTTGAGTGTTCATCTTGTATTATCTAAATTTATATACATACCTATAGGTGATTAGTCTTCTTCTTCAATTTTGATTTCAATGTCTTCTGCTTCAATCTCAATTTCAATGACTTCTGCTTCAATTTTGGTTTCAACGTCTTCTTCGACATTATGAGACAAATCTATTTATGTTTTTTTGAAAAACATTAAATTGTAATTACAATCACTTATATTATTTACAATATTTTAAATTTGAATTCTATACTTTGAATTATGTACTTTCTGAATACAGTCTCAATGTGTGTCGTGTTCTCGATCGTTATATGTGCATGCATACCTAGTTGAACTTCTTCTTGTTGGAAATATTTATTGACATTATCATCGTTTCTTTCTTCAATATTTCTATGTTCTCGTTTCTTTCTCCAATAAATCTCTTTCCTTTGTTTGATTTGGCGAGTATCATCTAGAGTGCGATCAAATTTTTTCTTGCACAAACTTTTGTTTCCCATGACTTTTATAGTTATTTGTAAAATATATGTTCAATTTTACCTTGAAAAAATGCTCAATATTTATCTTTCAACATATAAATTGTTATTCGATTAAAAACTTGAACAAGCATCAATTACCTTATTCAACAAAAACCAAAAAGATAATTTGAAACTTTGTTTAGGTTCTCTAGAAAACCATCATGTATTGATATCAATCCTCCAATTAATCCTATGGAACAAAGGGAAGAAATAAATAAAGAAAATAATACAGCTGCAATCAATAATAAAAATGCCTTGAAATCCCTATCCCCGAGTTCATATATGTCTGTCCATCTGATGAATTGTGTTAAATGTGTTCTGCCAAAATCCTATTTGTATAATTTGGCGTGGAATGAAATGATACGACGTGTATTTTCATTTTTTTTCGACCGACGGAATTCATTCAATAGCCTTTCAGCCAAAAGAAGGTTTTTTCGGCCGAAAACCTTGGACACCTTTCAGTTTTCATGGTTTCCGTTAGATTTTAGTCTTTTGGCCGAAAGATTAGATTTCCCCAAGCTTACCTAAACTTCGGAGGTTTCGGACTCCTGCAAATACTGAGAATTTGGTTTCAAAAATGACACCATCATTTCCAAAATTGAATCTACTTTCAATTCCTATAATTCGTTTTCATTTTCTTTATTTTTATCTAATTTTATTTATTTTTTTAAAAAATCACTACATAATATTTTCAGCACACATTATGATTCGGTGAAATGATATATCAGTATCTCTAAAAATATACTATGAAACATTTAGAAAAAAATATATTCATAATCCTTAAACTTTTCTTTTCAAAAGGCTATATTTAGATTTTAGTTTTAAGTAAAAATTAAGATAGATACAAGGTGTAGAAAAACATGTGTTTAAAATCTGCAACATTTTCATCTTGGTCAACTTCAAAAAACTCTATAAATTATAGTATCCATCCATTAGATTCAAAATTATAGTCATAATAAAACATATTCTCTGTAGATTATTGTAGTATATTTTGTTTTTTAAAAACATAAGTTTAATAATAGATACATTGTTTTAGGAAAAAGTTACTCTTTATCATTCCTTTCATGTTTAAGGAATATATTGTTAACCAATTGTCAAATTGACATATCAAATCATGATAAAAAAAAATTGAAAAATAATCATTGGAAAGCTAACAAAATTCTTCACAAGTTTTGTTTTTACTACAAAGTGAAATTCTAAATAAAAAAAAAACTTTTGTATGTCGAAAGTTGAAGAACTTGTGAAAATACAATTTTATTTCTCATAAAACAAACAAAAGTGTAACTCATCTTCATGATTTCACCCACATTACTATGAGAAATATTTATAAATTAAGTCTCCCATAAATTAATTACACAAATTTTAACATCTCCCTTTACAGGCATAGACTGGTGGAACAATTTTTCTATGATCGTCCACACTCCACTGGTTTATTTAGATGTAGTCTATTTGGGTGTCAGTGTTGGTATATTTCCATGCAAATAATATGTCTCATGATTTTTTGTTCCAAAACCCCATAACCTTGATTCACAATGAAACTCATCTTAATTGTTTCTCGGATAAACCGCCAAAGTCCTCTCGTTGAGATTATCCTCTCAATAAATTATTTTTTTCTCAGATAAACCGCCAAAGTCCAAGAATTATTAAATTTGATTAATCTATATCCCCATAGAACAGTGTAAAGAGAAAAATACCTCGAGACATTGCGAGATGCGTTTCTATGCGTTGATTAAATTATCAATGTGATTTGAAAGCTCACAGTGAAACTGGACTCTGAAGTGAAGGATGGGCATGCAACGGGACCTTTTGTTGAGATGAGGTGAGTACATTTACTTCAAATTCTTTGGAGTTGAAAGGCCTTCGTCTCTAAGCCGTTTGCGAATGAGAAAATCCTACGTGAAAAAAAATGTAGTATACAATTTCCCCTCCTGCGTTAAGCCTTCATATCAATACTAGTCAAATGAATCTGATTTTTTGACATATGAATTAGCATGGATTTCCCCATGTGGTTGCCTCTAATGGTTATCATAGGTTTCATCATATTTCAAGCTCTGGCCAGTGCTTCTCAGTATCCTTTTGCTCTGTATCTTGGAGAGAGTTGTGTGGAGAACGCCGGAAGAACCATTATGCAGAGCAAGAGAGACATGTTTGCATTGAAATTCTCCACATTCGATAACCAAACTCAGTATATTTCATAGATTATATCCGATGGAATGAAACCATAATATGGGCAGCCAAAAGAAACAAACCCATGAGAGGAGAACCCTGTTTAAATTTGGGGCCTGGAGGGGACCTAATTTTGCAAGACACCTATGGGTCTCTAGCATGTTCTGCACATGCTAGCCAAGTAAATCATATGGAACTCATGGATTCATCAATATGATGTTGCAATACACTAAAAATGTGACAATTTGGGCAAGTTTCCATTACCCAACTAATACAATAGTTCAAGGTGGGCATCTAGGTTCAAGAAAATCTCTCGTCTTGATCAAATCCCAGACTGAATTATCAGAAGGCCCATATATGCTGAAAATGGAACCAGTGGGTTTAGCTTTCTACGTGAGCTTTCCATTGCCTCTTCCCTATGGGGTCTGGACATACAATCTATTGGACTCTTAGTCATTGCATTATTTGAAATTCATGTTAGAGATAATGCTTACAGTTGTTGTAACTGTGAGTTTCTAGGTTAACTATTTTTAGTTAATCAAATCCACTTTCTTAGGATCTATAATGTTGGGATTCGGTGATCTGGATGCTATATATGTAACCTCCATTTTTTCTATGTAATGCAATTAAGTGTTTATGTGCAATTGTTTCTCTCTCGATCTTCAAGTTGGTATCAAAGCAAGGCTGGGCTTAATCCCTCACGGGAGTGCCTAGGAATATAAGAGATTAAGAGGTAGTATTCATTAGCTGTAAGAGTAGATTGATGTAATTTTTCTGTGTGTGTTTGTTATTTTGTTTCAGTTTTCAAATCATCGTGAGAGAGGAAGAGTCACCGTAAAAGGTAGCTACAACTATCGTGGAGAATAAACTCATGTGATAGGTGGGAGTGCTAAGATAAGAGGCGCATTACCAACGTGAAGACCAGTCAATCTACAAACTTGCACAGGTTATGGGTCCACCACGCTTCCTCTGTGCTCATTGAAAACGAGACAATCACCAAGAAAGAGAATCTACAAGCAAATGAAAAGGACCACAACAGAAGCATGGAGGACACAATTTGAGAATCATTGCAGATCTCAGTTAATAAGAACAATCAGTTGCAAGATCTATGTTGTGAGGGAAATTTGTTGCATGATATATCTGCGTGCTAATCTGTTAGATCGTTGGTGGAGTCATCATGATGTTGGGGTTGTTTAGATCCACATATACAAATGTGAAAGTGTGTTGAAGAAAAGAGTTTAATATCTCCCTTCAATCTTTTCTATGTTAAAATCTCAGGCCTCTTGTTGGGCAGATTCATTGTAACTAAAATCGAATTAATTGGTTTGTTTGGTTATTTTGTTTTGAGTGTTGTGTAAATTATGTAGAACCAAATATAGAATAGAGAAATGACATTCAGTCTAGTGGTTCTTGAGAAATTTCGGTGCCATATAAGAAGGCATTACTGGTTTGACTATGGAAAGTCTTGTTGTACTTCGGTGCTCCAAGATAATCAGTTATGGGTTATCATTGTGTCGGTGAGTGTGTGTAAAAAGGTCACTTTGTAATATCGATTACTGAATGTTTCAGTATCGAGACTATTCCTCGGGGTAGTTTAGAATCATCGATCCTATAGATATTTCAAAGATGATTGGTTGTATTTGTGTTGTATGAAGTGGTAGATCGAAGATGGTGGGAGAGAAAGAGTGTGTCTATGAAGTTCATAGATGGGTGTAAATGAGTATGAGGACAAGTGACAAAATTTGTGTTGTAACCTTTTGTTATGTTTTATAATTTGTGATTGTAATATTTGTAATATAAGCATTAAGGGAAGGTGTTAGAGATAATGCTTAGATACACTTTATTAGGATCGATATTGATAGGAGTCCATGATCTGGATGTTATATATATAACCTCCATTTGTCTATGTAATACAATTGAGTGTTTATGTACAATGGTTGCTCTCTCGATTTCCAAGTCTTCACCTTGCATTCTTCCTACAATAACACCATATTGTGTTACGAATTGAATGGGGCTAGCATAAATCTAGAGCAAGTTCTCAAGGTAAGCACCGAGTGTATGCAAGAAACACATGACCAACACATGTTCAGAAAATACATTCAATCACAAACCCAATTGTTCTCGGATTCAGACATGTTATGTTTCTACTTTCGGGATATCTGTAAGTTGCCTGATATCTGTGGTTCCCTGGGCATTTGTAGGTCGAGAGTGACTTGTCGTTGCTAGGATGATGCTATATTTGATGAGTTTAAACACAATTAAAGATGTAGTCCAAGTAAGAATCCCATATGCGGTGCATCGAACCAATTGTTGGAGCTTGACGGGGTTGATTATTTTGCAAATGAGTACACGAATCTGGGCTCTGCCAGCCTTGAGCAATGCAGGAATTCATGCTTGTTGAACTGTTCTTGGGCTGTGACATTTTTCTGGAATAACTCTGGAGGTTGTTACCATTATCAGGATATCAAATCCATAAAATAGGTCTCAGATCAGAGGATTAAAGCATTTATCAAGGTCGGCCCGAGTTCATTCAAGGAAACCCATAATCCCACCAAAAGGAAAACAAATGTTTTAGCCATTGTTGTAGCAGGGGTTTGTATTCTTGTCATAGTTTCTGCACTGGGTTTCCTTGCATGGAGATATAAGATGAAGAAGAAAGAATTCCGGCTGGGATGGAGATGGTGGGGAACAAATCCCTGATGGAGGCGGTGGGAACAAATCTCGAACATATAGTAGGAACCGATGGCAAAGTGCAGGTTGAACTGAATGAGAGGATTAGGTTGATAGGTTTTGACAACAAGGTTGAGCCTAAACGACTAGTTTAGGTTGATAGATATTTATTGCTGACATGTTTTGAGCAAAATCTGTCCGTAAATATGCTTCGACATAATTACACAATGTATTTTCTCTAGAAACTCCAAATTCAACACTCCACCTAAATTATATGGAATTCTATATTAAGCTAGCATGAAATCATGCAACATGTACAAGAGAATGCATATAACTTCAATTTTGAACATGAAATTATCATCAGGTTTGCGATGAATGAAGTTGGAATCAGAGAACTCACACACACAAAGAGACATGAAGAACATACAAAACAACGTGTCTATTGCATTATAGGCATGAGTATTTATACAATGGTGGGATGAGCTCCACCATTGATTAGTTTCAAGATCAATGGTTGAAATTGTTTCTTTCAGATGTTTCTGGTTCTTTCAAGAATTTACCAAAGTCAGTGAAGTTGGTGCATTTATTACAGGCTTATCTCTATCAACTACTAGAGTGGTTTTTTAATTAATTTCTAACAGTCCCCCTTAATTAAACAACCTTTACAACGCCTATCTTATCTCTACATATTACAAACTTAGCCTTCCTAAGAGGCTTTGTAAATATATCTGCAACATTATCATTTGTGTTGCAATACAATACATCAATTTCATTTGACTGTATTTTTTCTCTTACAAAATGATAGTGTGTCTCAATATGCTTTGACCTAGCATGATACACTGGGTTGTTTGCTAGTTTGATGGAACTTTGATTGTTACATTGGATTATTATTGGTACTTTTTCTTTTTCTCCAACATCTTCAAGTATCCTCCTTAGCCAAATTGCTACACAGGTGGCAGTACATAATGCTTTGTACTCAACTTCAGTGGATGACAAAGAAACAGTTGGTTATTTCTTACTTCTCTAGGACATGATCCCTGATCCAATACTGAATGCATATACTGTAATATATTTCCTATCATCTGGATCTCCTGCCCAATCAGAATCCAAGAAACCTATCAACTCAACATCAAAATCATTAGTATACTCAATACCAAAATCAATAGTCCCTTTCAAATATCGAAGGACTCTCTTTGCAGCTTTACAATGATTCTCATGGGGCTTAGCCATAAATTGGCTAAGAATGCTAACTAAATATGCAATATCTAGCCTGGTTGTGGTGAGATAATTTAGACTTCCCACCAATTGTCGATACAAAGTACCATCCACTTGTTTTGAGTCATCATTATTGCTGAGCTTAACATTTTGTTCAAATGGAGTAGATATTGGCTTACATGTGTTCATATTAAACCTCCTGAGTACCTCCTTTGTATATTTTCTTTGTGTGATTAAGGTCTTACCATTTTCTCTCCATACCTCAAGACCTAAACAGTAATGTAAATGTCCAAGATCCTT
>ML787969.1:678947-771169 GCA_009831015.1 Picea engelmannii
TTTTTTGGTAGCCAATGTGTTTTCCTCTCCAGAGGGAATGTCTTTACTCTTTGATGTTCTACGAGTAGCGATCTTGGTGAATCCTTCATTATATTTCTCAGGTTTAGATTTAGAGGTCTTAGGAAGATTGAGGAGGGGGGAATCTATATATAGGTGGTCATACTCATGACAATGACGATAGTTGAAAGGAATGCATTCATAGTCCAAAGATTGGTTCCAATTTGAATCTTGATATGTAAGAAAAATGAACTTAGGAATACAAACATAGATATCCATATATATGCAAATTCTTGCATAGGCCATGTATCTTTCTTGCTTGGTGGATTTTTCTAATTTGACATACATACCAAGGGTATTCCCAATTCTTGCAAGGATTTGTTCCTCCCAATATTCTTGTTGTAGGGAGTACAATCTGACCCAAAATAGGCGTAAGAGAACTCTTCCTTTTTTGGATTAAATCTCTCCATCCAATAGCTAAGATGGAAACCGAAAGAAATAGGGTCCATCTTAAAAAATTATCTCATGATCCTTGTGGTCATGGAAAATGGTTGTAAAAAATCCATTGGAACTGAGCTTGATTTCATACATGTCTTGGGGTTTCCAGTGTGAGTTGATCCAGACAATGAGATCCCTCTCTATAGGATATGAACATAATTTCCCACCCTCTATGAGTGAATTTCATACATAGTCATGCCAATTTCCTTTGGTATACATTGGACCGGTTTCAATTTGAGGGTTTCTCCATTTTTCTAAGAAGGTTTTTCCATTTGGACATCCTCTTATAGTAATTCTTATGTATTCCCTTGTGATTTAGGATCATATTCCATTGGATGTCACTTAGAGACAGACTTAGAGTTTCAATTGGAGCTAAGGAGAACATTCTAGAAAGAAGAGGGGCCCGCCCAACCATGGTAGAGTTTTTGATCAATAAATTAGGATGGGAGCAACACAGTCTTAAATTTTCTAGCTTTTAAGAACTTTTGTATTTAACTGCTATGCATAACATATAAAATCACTTTCAAAATAAGTAATAAAATTATATCAATCCTCCCTTTAACCAATTTCCAAATAACTTTTCAAAATAAATGGTAAGAACTCTATCAATCCTCCTATGATTAAAGTGATCTAAATATATAATATTAATAAAATATGATAAACATTATGATTATATCAATTTATTTCTTTATCTAATTGTTTATTCATTATTTTTATAATTACTGTACAATTGTTAATAACTAAATTAGGATAGACCATTTTACCCTGAAACTCCAATATTCTAATTATCTTAAAAAAAAAAAAAAACATCAATCCTCCTCAAACTCTAAATCATTTAGAAAATAATAAATCTCATCAATGTTCCATCTACACAAACTCCAAATCATTTAAAAAGTAATAAAACTCATCAATACTCCATCTACACAAACTCCAAATCACTTTAAAAATGACAATTTGCAAATCATTAAAAAATAATAAAACCCTTCAATACCACATCTACAAAAGCTCCAAATTACTTTAAACTAGCATACCCCCTAAGCCTGCAGATGAGAATGCCGAAGTAATTTAAGAGAAGTTTTCACACTAATGTTGTTAATAGGAATCATACAGATATTGTAAGTAAAATGATGTTATTTAAAGTTAGTTCATTATTTTGATGACAACCACTTACAACAACTCTCACGTTGGTGAAAATTTTGTACTTTTTGAAAACTCTAGTATGTAAATAGTAGTAGACTCAAGAACTTGATATATATTCTAGGTTAAATTCTATAAGTACATGTATTATCTTTAAGTTATGATTTTATTTTAAAATTTATAATGAAGAAATGGATGGTGGTGGAATTTAAAAGTAATAGGTTTTGGTTTCAACTCATTTGGTGAATAAAAAATTTAATAGTAATATTTGCATGCATGGATTTAGAAGTTACGAAACTAAAAATACACTTGTCTACTCTAGATTTTTTTTTTTTTTATCTTAATGGTACCTTAAAGCCACACACGCATTTATAAAATGATGATATAAAGTTAATTTAAAACCATAAAACAAGCAAACCATGAGTTCTAATTGTAAGACATGGCTATAAAATTTCAGATTTGAAATTTCTAAGTAATTAGACAAAAGAATATTCATCCAAAAAGATAGATAAAAAGACATGTTTCAAGTATAAGAATCACCAAGAGACATCATTCATGTATTTGAGGACACCCATACATTATGTCATTTTGATCTGTATATATTTATTTTAATTTAGYATTTTCTACTACCATTGAAACTGTATCCACATGTGAAGACACCCATACAATATGCCATTTTGATTTGTACATATTTATTTTAAATTAATTTACCTTAATGTTTGAAATCTATAAACACACAATCTGTAATAAAACACAGAGATGAATTTAAAATTCCATACATATTTTATACCTACAGTTACCCCAATTAATTCTTTACTTTATTTCAAATTGGTTACCTTACATTCATTCTTTTAAGAATGACAACCAAAGTGTTTTGAAATGAATTAAAACTTTTAATTTTTATAATCAAAATTTTTATCAATAAAATTTCTATCARTTAAATTTAACTAKAATCAATAACAAAATTACTCTAAATTCTCRCTACAATAAAGTAACTTATTAATTTATTGTAACAACCTAATATTTCTAAACATCATTAAGTTTCATAAACATTTTATTTAGTCAACTGAAACAATAACTTCCTAGAATAATATGGATTTTCATAACAACAACTTCAGTAACTTAGATTTATCAATAAATACTGATTTCATGGAAGAAAGAAATATATACATAACTTAACAAAGTACCTAGTTCTAATGCTAATTTCTGTTGCCTCTGTGCCTTGCTGCTGTCTTCTTTCTTCCTGCTACTAGATCAACCCTACCACAAATAGGAAAATAATTGCCCAAAACTATTGTCCTCCCTGCCAACTAGGAAAACTACCTAGCTCCAGGATATCTACGGATATCCTGGCCCCCGTGCCCAAAACCTCTAGCAACTCGGTGCCTCCCCTGATCAAAAGTCAGAGAAGAACTCTCTACTCACAGCAAGTCCAAAACTCCTCATAAAAATCTCTCCTCCCATGTCGAATCCCCCTCCGTCGACATTCCCCCCTCTCCCTTATTCCTCCTTCGCCGACTCATGCATTTACTCCTCCAACCACCCCCCGTGCCTGTCCCTTCTCCCTCCTTAAATGTTTTATCTTCTCGGGATGCATAGGCTCCCTCTCTGCATATGCAACCATTTCTTTAACATTTCTCATTGATTTCTTAAGATTTATTTCTCAGGTCATTAAATGTGATCTGCAGTTAAAGTATTACTTAGTTAACCACAATTATTTTCTTTAATTAATTTTACTTTATAGTCTTTAAATATTTATTTAATTAGGGTCGTTACATACACCCACCCTTCAAGAAACTTCGTCCCGAAGTTAAGGTATCTGATGGTACAAAGGAAAGAGCATGGTTCACACATTCACAATAGGTGACTTGACATTATCAGTAAGTAAGTCAAGAAGTTCATACATACTAGTGTACATGTACAAGAAATGCATGTGTAGCTAGTACATGCAAATATCATGCACATGCTAATAATCAAACTATCATCCTTAAATAATTTAGGTATGCATTCAATCTAGTTAGCAAGACTAGTCTTTTATAAAAGACAACAATCAATTAATTGTGTGAGAAATCGTTTAATTACAATTGTTTGGTTCAATAATTTATTTTAAACAACTGTGGTTTAGTTACATCATATTGAATATTCATATATACACATTTCTTTTCTTCAAATTCCACCACATGACAGATCTCCATAAAGTCTCAACTATTCTACTCATCCTTCCTCCCTAACCTACTTCCAACTCCATTCCTATCCGTCCTTTGCTAGACTATCTTGGAGCGTCAGCTATACTGACCTAACTCCAAATAGAACCCGTAAGTGGAAGTGTCTCTATCCCGACCAAGCTTCCCTAGAAGGCAACTGACAGTCATCATCACACGTCTTGGGGAGCGTGAACTAGCACCGTTCTCCCATGACTTCAGGTTTCGGAGGATACACGGTGGGAAATGACTCCACCCCTCCTAACAGAACTAGGGTCAACACCCTACAATGGAGGATACACGGTGGGAAATGCCTCCACCCCTCCTAACAGAACTAGGGTCAACACCCTACAATGGAGGATACATGGTGGGAAATGCCTCCACCCATCCTAACAGAACTAGGGTCAACACCCTACAATGGAACATACAGGGGCACGGTGTTGTTAAAGGTTTTGTCATCGTTTATTTGGTTTTGGGTAGTGTTAGTACCAAAATCATGCACTAGTCCACATATCATAGCAATGCATCCAAATCAATATAAATTCAACATACATTATTCATACCATAATGTTTTTTTTTTTTTTGGTTAGTGGTCCTGACACCCACTTTCATCATCATAATTTCTTGGCTATTTCATAGCCCATAATATGCAGGTTAGTATGTAACACAAACTCATACATTTCTATGCATTATCATCATATAATTGCATACCATCATCATTTCAATTTGGTATCCCCGTACCGATAGATTAACATCCAAGTTTCCAATTAGCATTAGATTTCATAATATACCATAATTCAAATTCGTCACCCATTCACAAGACCATCATTTTCTCAAAATAGACTGCATTGTATCCAACATCATTCGAATAGTATTTAAATATTCAACAATTTCACTTTCTC
This sequence comes from Picea engelmannii, assembly GCA_009831015.1. NCBI lineage: Eukaryota > Viridiplantae > Streptophyta > Pinopsida > Pinales > Pinaceae > Picea > Picea engelmannii. The sequence goes on from ML787969.1 coordinate 683,683, forward strand.
ACAATATGTCGCATCATATACATCGTCATCAATAACATTTAAACATTCGTAAAATTCACATTCACATAATAGATCGCATTACATGCATCATCATCAATAACATCTAAACGTTCATAAAGTTCACATTCACATATTAGATCGCATTACATGCATCATCATCAATAACATTTAAATGTTTATAAAAGTTCATAAATTTTAAAGTTTAAGTGTATCACTTAATAGTTTCACTGTGACTAGAAAATAAAGTGTATAGGCCTCAGGTAATCCTGGCTGTCTAAGTCAAAAGGTGGTGTTACCTACACCCCACCCTCGATAAACATATTCTCGAGGTAGTCAAATAGTGAGGGATAGTCTCTCCGTAGTGTCTCGGCGTCCTCCCAAGTAGCAGATCCTGGACTATACTTGTCCCACTGGACTTTAACTTGATCTACCAGACGGTTCCTTAGCCGTCGGACTCTACGGTCCAATATGCGTAACGGTTCTACCGTGAGGGTTCCCATGTCCGATACCTACAATTCATTCCAATTTAGTTTATGTGATTCATCAGCAACACAATGACATAAAACAGATACATGAAATACATTATGAGTTTTATGCAAGTGGGGTGGCAGTACGAGACGATAGGCAACGGGTCCAATTTTCTCTCGGATCCTAAATGGAACTATAAACCGAGGTGACAACTTTTTCCCCTTCCCGAACCGTATGGTACTCTTATTAGGCCTGATACGAATGAAAAATTGGTCCCCCACTCCATAACTTCGGTCGGTCCTGTGTGCATGCACATAACTTTTCTGTCTATCCTGTGCTTCCTTTAGTCTCTGCCTGATCTGAATCACTTGTTCCTCCATTTCCTGAATCAATTTTGGCCCAATTGTTACTTGGTATTCTAATCTATCCCAACTCAATGGTGTTTTGCACGGACTTCCATACAAAGCTTCGTATGGTGGCATTCCGATGGAACTATGATAACTTTTATTGTAGGCAAACTCTACCAAAGGTAGGTACTTCTCCCACTGGGTTTGATTATCCATTACATACATCCTAAGCATGTATTCCATAAATTTATTTACTCTCTCAGTTTCCCCATCTGTTTGAGGATGATAAGTTGTTCTTAAGTTCAACTGAGTCGCCAATGATGACTGTAAACTTGTCCAAAACCTAGATGTGAATCTGGAATCCCTATCTGAAATAATCTTCTTTGGTATCCCGTGCAAACGAATAACCTCGCTTATGAACACTTGTGCCACATCAGTAACATCGTAAGTGTCTCTAACTGGAATGAAATGAGCACTCTTGGTTAACTTATCTACTATCACAAGAATGGCATTGTGTTTATGAGATGTGAGCGGCAACCCTACAACAAAATCCATTGAAATGACTTCCCATTTGGACATAGGAACATCATGTGGTTGTAGGAGGCATGTCGGGCGATGGTGATCGGCCTTCACTTGTTGACACTCTAGACATCTGGCGATGAAATGGACTACATCGTGCTTCATGCCTACCCAAAAGAAGAGTTTCTTCATTTCTGCGTACATCTTCTTCACACCCGAATGCGCACAATAAAGTGATCTATGGGATTCCTTCAGTATGATGCTTCGAATATCCCCATTCTCCGGGATATACATCCTTCCTTGATATCTTAACAATTCATCTGTTTCTAGATTATATCCTTCATACTTTGGGTCTAATTGCCTCCCGCTCTGGATATTTTAAGTAACCTTTAAATACCAATTGTCTCCTAGTAGTTATGTCAACACATGTTCCCTGAGACTGACCTTTAAGGTCACCAAGGAGAAGATACGTGGTCTCCTACTCAAGGCGTCTGCGACCACATTTTCCTTTCTCTTTATATATGAAATACCAAAATCATACTCACTCATAAACTCACTCCATCGCCTTTGACTGGCATTCAAATCTCTTTGAGTGAGGAGATGTTTTAAGCTTTGATGGTCCATTTTGAGTTCAAAATTTCGCCCCACAAGATAGTGCCTCCAAAGTTTCAGAGCTAGCATTACAGCTGCCAACTCTAAATCATGAGTCCCGTATAACTCTTCATGCTTCTTCAACTTTCTTGACGCATAAGCTATCACTCCTCCATCCTGCATTAGCACGGCACCCAATCCTTGTTTCGAGAGATCCGTGCAGACCATAAAGTCCTTTTCCATATCTGGCACTCGTAGAATTGACACACTAGTTAGTAACCTCTTAATCTCAGTGAATGTGCTTTCACATTCTTCTGTCCACTCATACCTGACCCCCTTGCATTGCAAAGTGGTGATGGGTTTCGCTATTTTTGAGAATCCTTCCACAAATATCTGGTAACAACCTGCTAGCCCCATGAAGCTTCTCACCTCATGTTCATTTTTCAGCACTGGCCATTCCATAATGGCCTTTACCTTTTCTGGGTCCACCGAGATTCCTTCGCCGGAAATGATATGACCTAAATAGTGGATCTCTGTCTAGAAGAAGGAACACTTCGACAACTTTCCATACAATTTGTTCTCCCTAAGGCAAGACAACACTATTCGCAAGTGTTCCTCGTGTTCTCTTTCATTCCTGGAATAGATGAGAATGTCATCCAGAAAAACTTGTACGAATCGGTCTAAGTACTTCCGGAATACGTCGTTCATGAGGCTCATGAACACTGTTGGCACATTAGTCAATCCGAAAGGTACCACAACAAACTCGTAATGTCCAAATCGAGTTCGAAAGGAATTTTTTGGGATATCACCTTCCTTAATCCTTAACTGATGATATCCAGGTCGCAAATCGATATTTGAAAATACCATTTCTCCTTTCATCTGATCGAAGAGGTCATCTATTCATGGTATTGGGTACCTATTTTCACTGTAGCATGGTTCAAGTCCTTGTAGTCTATACACAGTCATAAGGATCCATCCTTCTTCTTTACAAAAATTACCGGTGCGCCCCAAGGTGAGACATTGGGCCTTACTAGCCCTAAGTCTAGTAACTCCTTCAACTGCATTTGCAATTCACAAAGTTCTGGTGCCATCATATGATACAGAGTCTTGGATACTGGTTCTGCACCAGGCTTTATCTCAATAGTAAAATCAAGCTCCCTTTCCGGAGGTAAGCCTGGTAACTCGTTTGGAAAAACATCCTGAAATTCTGATAATAGCGGGTACTGATCTAATGAGGGTCCCTTCCTTTTCTTCACTGCTTCCACTACATAAAGCTGACACCCTTGTCTCAAGCATCGCTTGACCTTCATAGTTGATATAAAACATATTGACACTTTTCTCTGTACACCTTGGATCTCTATTGGTCTTCCTTCATCATCAATACGAAGCATGCTCTTTGCGAAACAATCTACCAAAGCTCAATGAGCTTCTAACCAATCCATTCCAATGATTAGGTCATACGCCCCAAGAGTAGTGACGTATACCTTCAACCTGGTAGTGTACACTCCTAGGTCTACTATACAATTATCGACACTAGGTCCTACAACTTGTTTTTTCCCTAAAGCCATCTCGACTTGCTTAAAGTCATCATGCTCATAGGCTGCCAGCCCACTCTTTTCTAATGCAGATGGTGAAATGAAACTATCTGTCGCACCAGAATCAAACAAAATTTTAACATTAATATGATTTAGCGTACCTGATGACTCCACTACGGTGGATTGATGTTCGGCCTGGCGGTTATTAACTGCTGCATAAATTTGGTGGTTGCTACTTGACCTCCCCATTGGTGCCTTTCCTCCTCTATGCACAAACCCTGATTGTAACTTTGGATAGTCCCATTCGTAATGGGTTCGTTCGCATCTCCAATAGGCAATACGAGATTGAACCGGTGCACTGTTAGGTGACTGATTCCGAAATGAGTTCCTTCCCCTGGAACCTCTGCCCCTACTAGTTGTTCCCTGATATGGTCGTGGAACTGTCTGCATCGTTGGTGATGAACGAGATACTGCACTAGCTACCATTGAAATCCCTGCAGCTATTTTCCTTGGCATGACTCTGTTACCATAAGGTGGTGGCCTCGAGCCTCCTCCCCTAGGAAATGTCCTCGAGGTCTTTCCTACGAATCCAGGACGATGCAGAAATGTCGATCTTGTACCCCCTGTTAAGTTCATGTGTTCTTCTGCATAACGCTCATTTTCTACCACCTCTGCTACTGAAGACGGCTTCCACATCCGCACCATAGCACTTATCTTCGGGTTCAATCCATAAACGAAGTGCTCTACCCGTCGCTGGTCATTGCCCATATACGAAATGTATTTGATCAGTTCCATAAACCTGATCTCATATTCTTCTACAGTTTTGTTTCCTTGTACTAAGGCATGAAATGCCCCTACTTGTTGCTCCTCATAGTATCCTAGTAGATATTTCCTTCGGAACCACTCCTCAAAAAGTTCCCAAGATACTGTGTCTGGGGTAAGGTGTAGCTGTCTTTCCAAGTTGCCCCACCAGTTCAAGGCGTTATCTCTTAACTGAAAAATTGAAATCTTGGCCTTTGAATTGGACGCATAGTCCCTTAAGGCAAAACACCTTGTCATGCCTTCCAACCATGATTACGTGCGTTCACTGGCACAACCTTTGGCAAAATCTGGAAGTTTGATCTTCTACAATTCTTGCATGATGTCTTCAAGTGGAAATTCTCCCCTTGAGTTCCTTGATGCTTCTGGATTACCCATCCCAGACGATGGGAGTTCCACTTTAGTTCCTTCTGGTTGGCGCCCCTTTAAAGTCTCGTTAATGGTTTCCAACGAGCATAGTATGAGGGCTAGTTCGGGCGATGGTGGTGGTGGTGCTAGTGGTGTCGGTGGTGTTGATGGTGTGGGTGGCGTCGATGGTGCCCGTGACGACGCTCCCCTGCCTCGACCCCTTCAAGTCCTGACCATCTTGTATGAGTTAACCTACATCACCCCAAAGTTATCAGGGTGAGTTCCAGGATGTTTCAAATTGGTGCTACTTAAACTTAGAAACAGGGTTGAGCGTAAGTTTTCTTTACTTGTTTGTAAACAGACATTACACCATCAGCGGAATTATCTAGGTTTGGGTTAGGATGAAGCATCTAAGCTTGGTTAACATCGAACTTTAAGGTAGATTAACCTTACACTCAATTAAAATAATTAATTTTAAAATTATTATTATACTAATTTAACTCAAATCATCTTTACTTTAATTTTATACTAGCTTAATCTTATTTATATATAAATTATTTATACTAAATTATTTAATTTACTTTAAATTATTGTTAACACTTTATATTATATATATATAATAATTGAACATATACCCAAGGGTTCGGGCATGCATGGGTTCCACGTGCTCGTCTGGCTTTCATAAGCTCCCTCATATCAATCCCCCAATTTCTACACTTGCCAACCTTTCAACTCTCTACACGTTCTTCCTCTGTCCCACTTTCTCATCCGCTGGGACTTTCCTCGCATCAGTCTTTCTCCACCACAGATCTGTCTCTGCTCTGCTCAGAGGTTTTCAGAATCTCCCCTGCCATGGCTCACCTCCACAATGTTGTTCTCAGCACTTTACCAGTTCGTTTTGTAGAAACAAAGTATATTGATATGGCTCCTGATAAGATCCAGGACCTAGAGTCTAGTCTCCTTGAATTGTTGGGAACCAATCCCTTGTATGTATATTTCGCGGAGCTCGCCCTCAGCTATAGTAAGAGGTACGATTCAGTCCGCATGTTGTGCACAGTTCCAGTACCTTCATGAAGAACGCAGGGTTATTCATATCGAGAAATTGCATAAACCTTTCTTACGCGGTGATAATGAATGGTGATTTCTTCTTTTGAAACAAAATGATTTTCTTGTAATTCCAACCCTGTACGGATTTTGGGTATTTTTCTTTCAATTTATTTTGTTTATCTTTATAAATTTATTCGTCTGTGCATATGCATGTAGTTAGCTGCATATATATTGCCTTATGTATTGCTCACGACCCTTTTTCTTGTAACTGTGAAATTCCCCACTTGAATTTCGGGTTTCGGGGTTTCCTTATGCACGATGCCAAGAGTTTCCTATCCTTACGGACTCCCGATCTCCGATATGCCAATGCGCTCCCTTCTAGCTTTAGCCCTCCCCTAGGCTATGCTTTGGTCCATGTGACCCTATCCTATGTGACCGTAGTCTTATTCCTTGTCGGGATTCGGGGTTTCGCGACTTTCACTGTCATGAACCTCTCTCCTCACAGACTCTCGATTACCGATTCTCCGATATGTTTCAGGTCTTAATTAAACGATCATTAATTAATTCTTTTAATCAAGGGTTAAGAGTTAAGTTAATTGCGTCGGCTTTCGGGGTTCGCGATTTCGTAGGGCATGGACACCTCGTCCACGAAACTCGCGATATATCGATACCCGATGCCACCTGTCCACCATTGACCCTTCTGTGGGCCCCATTGTCCCTTGGCTTATCGGGAAATCGTGTTTCACGATTTCACAGCTCTTGTTGCTATGTTTCCGGGACTCCCGATACCCGATGAATCCCTCCTGTCGAGCTTTCACCGATGGTGCTAGGTGATTGCCACGCATCCTCAGAATGAACGGCTCAGATCTCGTCGATGTTCCTTGCTTTTATCGGGAATTTTCCCGTCGGGAAATCGACACTTGCGCTGTCATGATCCTCCTCCCTCACGGATCCCCAATTCCCTATTCCCAATGGTACTTGGCATTGACCCCCACGAGAGTTGACCTTTGACACCTGTCCTTCCTCGGTGTATCGGAGTTTGTGAGTTCGTGAATCCGAAACATATGAGTTTCGGGACTTGTGTTTTCTTGAACCCCGATCTGTGATTTCGGTGTGGCGCGACACCTATCCACCCCTCTAACCCCGGTGGTCCCTGCTCTATCCTTGTGCCTGTCGGGAAATTGTGTTTCGCGATATCGCGATTCCTGTTGTCATGTGCACGTGACTTTCAATTCCTCGATCTCCGACTCTGAGGGATATACTGACACGTGTCCTCCAAAATGAACGGTTCAGATCTTGTCGGGAAATCGCGGATCGCGATTCCGTGTGATAAGATCTCTATGTGCTCAAAACTCCGATATCCTGACTCTCCGGTTGGCTGACAACTGGCCTCCACTACACCTTTGTCCTTCTTCTCTGTTGTGACGACAACTGGCCCCCACTCATCGGGGTTTCACGGATCGCGAATTCAAAGTGCCTAAACATCATGTCCATGGGATTCCCGATTTCCTGATGGGGCCAACGCCGATGGTTCTCGATGGTTCCCACCTATCCCACAGATGAACGGCTCTGATCGTATTGCGATTTCTTCTACGGATTTCCCGACCTCTTGCTCACAGAGTTCCCGACCCTTCCCGGATGATGGAAACCTATCCCCCACTCTGAATCTGGTGGTCCCACAATGCTTACGTCACTGTCGGGATATCACGGATCACGATTCCCAGCGACGAGGTTTCTTTGTCTTCGAAAACCCTGATTTCCCGATCGACGATATTCCGACGGGCGATTGATCTCCGCCACGTGTCTCTTTTCAACGGACGGTCCAAATGTGATCTCTCTATTTTGGGGTTTTCAATGCCAAAGAGCATATGTCCATGGGATTTTCAATTCCCCGATCTCTGACGCTGCAAGATCTCCTGACACTTGTCCCTGCTGTTTGGACGGCTCCGATTCTATCGGGAAATCGCGGATCACGATTTCAACATGCACGAGTTCCACACTCCTGAAATCTTCGATGGGTAAAATCTCGATTCCTCCCCAGAACGCTGACGCGTGTCCTGCCGAGATCAACGACTAGGATCCGTTCTCGGGATTTCGAGAACCACAAGGTCTCGATTCTCTAACTTAACAAAACCCCGATGACTCTGATATCCCGATGACTCTTCTGGGAATCCTCCTCTGTACACTTAGGACTTAAACCCAGCGCAACTTCTTCGAGATCTAACGGCTGACGGGATTTCGCCCGAGATCTGACGGTGCAGATCCGTTCTCCCATGTAATAGACAGCTCTCCTTCGGGATAATCGATTAGTTGCATAAAACATTACATAGTGTTAAAATTGCTTTCTTGGCAAGGTTAAAATTTGTATGGGTCTATAGTTCCTGAGATTCCTCATTATTTAAAATTTTACTGAGGCTAATACAGGCAAGTAGTTTACACACTTCCTGTGCGATACAAGTCTTCCAAATCTCCCATTTTCCCTGCTGCGCATTGGGAGCTCCTCATTTAAGTAAGTTCGAGATGAAGTAGGCCTTTTCAAGGTCTTGCAAATGTCCTTTTTGTATTTTATTTAGTGCAGTTCGTGTAGTTATTGAATCTTACCATCTTCAAGCCTTAGACAAAAGTTTTCACTCGCCATTTTCGTCGATTTCAGGTGTCAATCTTACTCGAAACTTTATTGACAAGTATTGCTCAAAATAAAATTAAGTTATCATCTCTGTTTTTCGTGCTTAATAGCTTTACTAGGTTGCTTTAAGGGTCGCCATTTTATGGGAAGTAATCCTTCAACTATCTGGTTCGACACTACTATTTTAAAGGGCGTTCCTTTCAATATTCAGACTAATACCGTATTAGTCATTTATGACCCAGTTAAAGGGTATTGCCTAAAGATGTTGCTTGTGATACATATATGAGATCATTTGCTTGGATAATGAAGGGATACTGCCTGAGTATATTTTCGGATACTGTATCAGTCATATTGGGTCAAGATGAACGTGTTTTGTTGGTAGTTTAAGCGTAGTTGGAGTTAACACACGGGGTCTTGGCTCGTAGGCCCAGATTTCGAACTAAGACGCTTTGATACCATATGTAACAACCTAATATTTCTAAACATAATTAAGTTTCATAAACATTTTATTTAGTCAACTCAAACAATAACTTCCTAGCATAATATGGATTTTCATAACAACAACTTCAGTAACTTAGATTTATCAATAAATATCGATTTCATGGCAGAAAGAAATATATACATAACTTAACAAAGTACCTGGTTCTGATGCTAATTTATGTTGCCTCTGTGCCTTGTTGCTGCCTTCCTGCTTCCTGTCACTAGATCAACCCTGCCACAAACAGGAAAATAACTGCCCAAAACTACTGTCCTCCCTGCCAACTAGGAAAACTACCTAGCTCCAGGATATCTACGGATATCCTAGCCCCCGTGCCCAAAACCTCCAGCAACTCGGTGTCTCCCCTGATCAAAAGTCACAACAGAACTCTCTGCTCACAGCAAGTCCAAAAGTCCTTAGAAAAATCTCTCCTCCCATGTCGAATCCCCCTCCGTCAACCTTCCCCCCCTCTCCCTTATTCCTCCTTCGCCGACTCATGCAGTTACTCCTCCAACCACCCCCCGTGCCTGTCCCTTCTCCCTCCTTAAATGTTTTATCTTCTCGGGATGCATAGGCTCCCTCTCTGCATACGCAACCATTTTTTTAACATTTCTCGTTGATTTCTTAAGATCTATTTCTCAGGTCATTAAATGTGATCTGCAGTTAAAGTATTACTTAGTTAACCACAATTATTTTCTTTAATTAATTTTATTTTATAGTCTTTAAATATTTATTTAATTAGGGTCGTTACATTTATTGTAAATCTTAAATTTACTCTAAATTATGACTGCAATAAAATGATTATATAGCAGTAATACATATTTCATTTTTCCATAATTCATTTAAGAAATATTTCACATACATATGTGGGACATATGTGGGTGGCGGGCATTAATAGAAAAACATTATTAAAAACTTTATTAATGTTTTTCTATTAATGCCCCTCACCCACGTATGTGCTGTGGCTGGGGGCATTAATAGAAAAACATTATTTAAAATTATTATATAGCAGTAATACATATTTCATTTTTCCATAATTCATTTGAAAATATTTCACTTCTTCAAATTTCACATATGTAGAAGGGGTATGAATGAGATGTGTTAGAAGCAAATAAAATTTGAGGTAAATTTGCTATCATAGAGTAAGAAATTTACTGTATGTAATTGAGTGAAACTAAATAATACTGTAAATTTGATCTAGATTCATATGGGACAACGAAGTAAAGGACTAGAAAAAAACAAAATTAACTAATGATACTTAAAATAGTAGATTTTTATTTTTTCCAAAAATATTTTTAAAATATAACTATTAACATATTTTCTTAAATATCTTTTAATAATAATTATACCATCAACTTGAAATATTAATATTAATAACTAAACAGAATATTAATTGTTAATTTCTTGTATATATACTTCTATCCAAGACTTTCTGAGGATCCTCTGCATGCTTCAATGTTACTCAAAATGAACATTCGGTGGTTGACTCCTTTGAGCATATGGGAATTTGGTGGCTGTGGATTAATATGTTTTATATATTTAAATTTCAAATCTTTCTTTCATTTTTCCTATTTTCAGTATTAACGATAAGCAATTCCATCTTTACTTATTGTAAATGGATTTTTTTAAATTCAACCATAATTCTGTTAATAGTCAATCATTTTCTTGTCCACCAAAAACTGAGCTATATATTTTATTATCCTTTTTAATTTTTGAAATAACTTATGCTCAATTCCTGGCCAAATTTTTTTATTCAACGGTAATTCTGGCCACTGCATTCGAACAGTTCGATTCGGAGCTTTTCCTAAACTCGTGGCGTACTGGTGCAGGCATTCTCCCAATCTCCTTCCAACAATTACGCTTGGAGTTTTGATTAAACAGCGTATATTGCCAGATGACCAAATAGCAGTGCTGCGAGTAGCAGGGACAGAACGAAAATAGCCGTCGCTTCTCCTAGCCTTTAATTGTGGTTGTCAGGCCCTTCGTATAGAATAAGGCAGTGGAAAGGCAGTAGCTGTGGAAAGTAAGGAGTTGTTAATTTATGTCTGAACTGACAGACAACAGGTGACACAGCAGTTGAATTATATATATTATTTATTATTGTGGTATTGGTTAGGAGTTATTTGGACAAAGAAGGTTGTGTTCCAAAACCTGCAACCAGTTGACAGGTTTTGGTGAAAATCTCTCCCTAAGATGCCTTTGCCTTTGGCATAATTAAAAAAAAAATAGTAAATGGTAAAAAGCTAATAAGTCTATCTATAATTAAAGTGATCTGAAATTATTTTAATAACCATTATCCGCTTTGAAAAGTGATTGCTTACCATGTAACAAAACACCATATATAATACCACTTCAAATTAATATTCCTACACACAAAAAGTTATATGCTCAGCAGGTGGTAGTTGCCCGTAGCGGACAGATTCAACTCTTGGGTGCTAAAAATTCTACAGTAATATTGGGTGGTTTTGCCAAGATTACTGAATTCTATTATTACATGATTCTTGGGTGCCGGAAATTCTTCACTAATATTTGAATTCGCTCATTTCGACATATTAACATGGAGCGCATATTTGAATTCGCTCATTTCGACATATTAACAAAACGCATATTTGAATTCGCTCATTTGAGCGCGACAGAGATGAAGCCGAGGACTRTGGAAGCATTATTTCCGATGCTTTACAAAACTCAGCAGAGGCCATAACCGAATCGAAGATGAAAATGTTGGACAACACTYGGTGTCGAGCGTGATTGTTAATTCGAGAAGATTTGGCGACGATRGAATTCGAGAATTTATCGGAGAWTRTTAATATAAGTGAATTAGATGAACGATGGCGAGGGGAGATGGTACGGCGYASMAGAAGTAATGAAAATGTGAGTGAAGACTATCTTACAACATTTACATTGSCTGAAGATATCATTGTAATTCGATACATAATSTCTTTTCTSTCGGAACTCCAWATKCAGCAGWYSAMCCAMWTKMTRTRMAAWSATGCARYMTGYACATGAAATTGCKMTGAATKTAYTTKGAAGTAGTWWTGCTGCACAAATAGTKGATSGTYTKCGGGACAAYGCAAACGGTGATGAAGTGATGTGYGTAAAAATGGGGAGAGTGCAAAACAATTGGCATGCCTTCATTCACTCTGCCTTCTCGAATGGTTTAGTTGTAAAATCTCCTGTCCCATATGCAGAGATGAACCACTTGCTACACAAAGATGAGCCTGCAATGTTGATCTGTTTACTTAGATTTTGTGCATTGACGTCTTCCAATGCAAAYGGKGAGAGTGCAAAACAATTAGCATGCAACCATCTGTATCATTCACACTGCCTTCTCGAATGATTTAGTCGTAAAATCTCCTGCCCATATGCAGAGATGAACCAGTTGCTACACAACGATGAGTCTGCACTGTTGCTCTGTTTACTTTTATTTTGTGCATTGTATATTTCAAATAGTTTGTGCACTCTTTCACGTCTTCCATGGAATATGATAATAATATATCCCACGTTAAAGTTGGGATATAAAATTGTAAATTTTGAACTTGTAATTTCTTAATCATTATTATGTTTCCTCCCGTTGGAATTTTTAAATTCTCTTTCTAACTAATTAGAATAGTAGTTTAAATGACTATTATCTGTTGTAATTTTTAAATACTTTCTCTAACGAATAGTAATTTAAATGAATAGTATCAATTGTAATTTCTAAATAGGCTCTCTCTAAAGAATAGTAGTGATGAAGAAAGCTACAAACTTAACTCAGAACAAAGTAGGAATATAGAAAAAGCAATGAAAATGGATCAGTGATCCAAGTCCACTGCATGAAGAATATTGGCCTTCATTTGAAGTCTTGAGAGCATGAGGGATTATGAGACCAAGAATCTGTCCAATCTATAGGCATCTATGACCACATCCCCTTCTATTATTCCATGTAAAACCTCTATTAATGGTTTCTATATTTTCTAGAATGAGATATCAAATGAAGGAGTTGAAGGAATCAGTCTTACCTGAAATGATGGATTCCCCCACCTTTTTTTTTCTCGAGAGAAGGATGAGGTTAAAGTCTCCTCTCATAATAAAGAAGTGAGAACCTATAATATCAAAGAGAGTTTGTAGAGAGTGAAGGAATTCTAATTTCTTCCACAAGTGATGGGGGCCATACACGTTGCTGATAAATCTCGAAGAATATTCCCCTATGGGCCTGACTCTATCCTAAAGGATTCTAGGAGTAGCAAAGAAATTGTCCAAAGTGACCATAGCAGGGTTCCATAAGATGTAAATGCCTATGGTGGCATCCTTGGAAAGAGCCAGGATTTCTAAGAAAGAGCCAAAAAATTCAGTTTCTTGCAAGAGATTAGGAGATTCATAAATTACCTTGTTTCGCAAGAGCCTTTGCTTTCTTTTGCCATTGATACCATATATATTCCATGAGAGAAGATTCATTGGAAACTTAAGGTGACGGAGGGTTGGAAAGAGTTTGTGATCAACACATTTTGTCTTGAATTCACCAAGATGTCACCTGTTTTCTAAAGTAATTGTAGATTGGATTTTTTTCGCGTGTGCTTATCATCCTTGGGATTTTTCTTGGGCACCTTTGGTCTATTAGTATGGTTTCCCAGGGTGAAAGAGAATCCTTGATGAGGGATTGGGCCTATGGGTTCCTTTTCCTTTTTGAAGAGGGCCTCGAAAACCCTTTGCATGTTTTCCATTGGAATGCAATTGATATATTTGCATTGACAAGACTATACTATGCCTTGAAGATCAATTCCTTTCAATTCCTTATCATCCAGTTCTCGGTCAGCTTCATCTTTTTTCTCATGCTCCATTATAATATCTTATAAAGGTGGCATATGCAACAGTGGGTCTAGGGATCCGGGCCGCTTGGGTTCGAGGAAGGATTAATTGGATTACAAAATTTTCACCAATTGGATGATGGGTCCAATGGCTATTCCTAATTGAGATTCTCTATAGTATTTCTTAGGATCTAGTAACTATTTTTGGTAGTGAGTTTTTTCACCTCTCCATAGCGAATATCTTTATTCCCATAGCTTCTGTGAGTAACAATATTGGTAAATCCTTCCTTATCTTTCTCAGGTTTGAATTTAGGGGACTTGGAAAGATTCTTGAGAGGGAAATCTTGGTAGAGGTGGCCATTCTCATGACAACTCCGATAGCTGAAAGGAATGTATTCATAGTCCGAATTTTGGATCCAATATGAATTTTGATATATAAGAAAATTGGATTGATGAATATGAACATAGACGTTCATAAATATGCAAATCCCTTCGTTCCTTGGTGGCTTCTATTGACCTAATGCTTGTGAGGATTTCTTCCTCCAAATATTCCTGTTGTACGGAGTATAATCTCACCAACAAAATAAAATTGTTCCTTGTCTAGATTAAAGTTCTCCATCAATAGAAAAGATGCAAACCGACTAAGTGAAAGAAATAGGGTTTGTTTTCAAAAAAATACTCATAACCCTAGTGGTCATTGGAAATGGTTGTAAAAGATCCTTTGGAACCAAGATTGAGTTCATAATTGTATTGTGGTTTTCATTCAGATTTGATCCAGGAAATGAGATCCCTCTAGGCCAGAGTCAAGGAATTTCCTAATGACTGCATGCTCCCTCATATATTCAACATAATTGACTACCCTCTTTCAGAGAATTCCATACCTAGGCATGTCAATTTCCTTTAGTATACATTGGTCTAATTTCAATTGAAGGTTTCCACATTCAATTTGAAGGTTTCCACACATTTGTCTAGGAAGGTTCCTCCATTTGGGCATCCTCTTCGGGTATTGCTTCTTTATTCCCTTGTTATTGAGGATGAGATCATGTTGGATGTCCCTAAGAGACAAGGTTGGAGTTTTGACTCGAGTCGAGGAGAACATTCTTGAAAGAAGAGGGCTCCAACCCCTCCCCGAGAGTCTAACCATAGCTTCGAGAGTGTTTCACAGATCCAAAGTGCAGCTAGGGTTTTTTCTCAATGGATTCGGATCCCAATAACATAATATAAAATTTTATTAATATATAATATTAATAAAATATGATAAATATTATGATTATATCAATTTATTTTTTTATTTAATTTTTTATTCACTATTTTTACTATACAATTGAATATGACCATTTTCACTATTAGTTAATATTTAAATTAGGATATATCATTTTACCTTCAAACCATAATCTTCTAATTATCTTAAAAAAAAAAAAGTAAAATCCCATCAATCCTCCTTTCTAGACAGACTCCAAATCATTTAAAAAATAATAAAGCCCATCTATAATTCATTTACACAAACTCCAAATCATTTAAAAAATAATTAAACCCATCAATACTCCATCTACACAAATTTCAAATTACTTTAAAAATGAACATCTACAAATAATTTAAAAATAATAAAACCCTTCACTAGACAAACTCCAAATGGTAAAAAGTCAGTAGGTCTTCCTATAACTGAAGTGATCTAAATATATAATTAATAATGTGTGCATGTTTAATAACCATTGTCGACTTTGAAAAGTGAAGTGATCTAAATATATAACTAATAATGTGGGCATGTTTAATAACCATTATCCCTTTGGAAAGTGATTTCTCATGATATAACTAAAAACCATATATCATACCATTTCAAATTAATATTCCTATACAAGAAAAGTTATATGCCCTCAAGAAATTTTGAAACTCTATTCCTCTTGCAACCTAGGTTCAGAATCACCCTCCCCACTTTCTTGTCCACCTTTCAATCCTTTATTCTAGCTCAAATAGACCATATTTCCTCTTCTAGAATGACCATGGAATCCCTTACTATCTTGTCAAATTTGGAATGATAATTCTATGTCGCTTCCATGACCACAAGGGTGACTTTGGTTTTGTGATTGGATTCCTTCCTTGCCTTTCATTTCCTAAGCTCCATAAGAGCCTACACATCCAACTTTAGACCCCCTCTCCTTTCAACTCGCCTAGATACCGACTTCCACTGATGTCAACCTATTATATTCAAAGTAAAATTAAGAATCATAGAACTCACTACACAAGGAATAAAATTAAATATCTTAACCATAATTTGAGGCTTCATCCCATGCTTGGATATGATACCCACGAGGATACATTTGTTCCCCTCATCAATATTTGTTAAAGGAATCATAATGATCAACCAATGATGGATGTACTTCCACTCATGTTGTGATGTCCTATTCCAATCATGGTCAAAAGATCTCTCATTCACAGCCAGAGTAGGGAAGGCGGTATGGAGCAAAGGGTCCTAGGATATTGTGGAAGGAAAAACATGAGTGAAAAACCCCCTCGCTATGTAATAACTTCCCTCATGTCCACCACCTACGATATTAGCATGGATACATGAGCCAAAAGTTACCCCATATAAGTGATTTCCATCTAAAAGATCTAGGGAATGACAATGTTGTTGGGAGGATTCATTAACTAGTTCATCCCAACTACAGTCAAGGGGGGACGAGTGATGGGAGACACCTTCAATGGCTAGAAAATACATAATCTTATTAGCATGTATTTTGACATGTGAGGGAACTAAAGTGCTTGTCCTATGAATGGAAAAAAGGATAATATCTAGAAGACACTCAAGTCTCCATTTTTTAGAGATATTACTTGGTGAATATCCATTCTGAAGGAATGTTGTTGAAGTTACTTCACACACACCTATGATTTATTTTTCCTAAGGTTATTTCTTTTTTATTAGTCATAATTAGTCATTATCCAGTCTCATATATTTTAGGGGAGAATATTCCACCTGGAGAATATTCTCTTTCAGTTGACACTTCAGTTTGACTAGTTGAGTTGAGTTTAGATGTTGCATTGGTTTTGTCACCATGAAACATTGGGATCATCGCCAACTCACTACTCTTTGTTTAGTCAGTTAACTGAAGACTAGTTGACTAGTTAACTCAACTAGGTAGCAGTTCACTCTCGTAACTGCCTGAGAGACTAGACTAGGTGGCAGTTTACTCTTGTAACTATTTGTGTGTGTCCAGATCAATCTAGACCACCACTATGGCTCATTAGTTACTCATTTATCCTATATATATTGTAAATTATCCACTCTTTGAGTGTGGAATACGGTTAATGAGAATTTTTCCATTCTTTCTATCTTGCTTCTTCTTTCTCAATTTCTCTCTGCAAATGTGTGTATTATTTTCTAGCTAGATATATTTTATGTAGGTTCGACACATTTAAATGGTATCAGAGATGATTTTTTGCAGGTACAAAAGATTGAAGACAACAAAAAGATGGATTATTCACCGAAAATACTTCTCATGCCTCATAACTATTTGGAATGGAAGCCAAAGATTCTACTTCTTCTCAGAAGTAGAGGCTTATACCAAATAACCATGGCAATGGAAGTAGAGCCTATTTTGTCAATGAGAAAAATTATTTTCTCAATAGACAATATATGGTCATAGGAAGTATCGGCATGTCTGTTTCTCCCGAACTTTCTCATCAAGTATATGAAGAATCACAAGGATTAACTCCAAATGAATTATGGACCAAATTGGAGGTTCTATTTGGGTATAAAGAATATTGTGAATATTTCAAGTAGGAGGTTGAACAGATAGAGCCAGAAGAGAAGCCATCAGAAGATCAAGCCTCTTATTATGAAGAGTCTTCTACAAACGTTTTTGTAGAGATTAATATTTCAATAATTGAAGATGATGTCTAATCCATTTCATATTTATTTACTGAAATTCATGTAGAATATATATGGCATGCATCTCATATTTCACATGCAGACATTGTTGGATGCACCATGCATGCATCTCAGGAGACAAAAAGGAAGCCGCGCACATCAGACGCCATTCTGATATTTTATGAGAACAATTTTCATAAAAAAATTGGATATTTGAATTCCTCTTGGGAAAATATCCAATTTTAAAAAAAAAATCGTCCAAAATGGAGTCCAGGAACTGAAGCTATGATCGTTTCAAAATCAACAAAATTTCAGCATTTTTCCGGAAACGGCCATACGGTTTTCAAAATTTCATCCAAAATTTATTTGGATATTATTCATTAAAAGAATATAAAGTGTATATGTGTAGAAATACCAATGATTCATATACTTCATCAGATCCGTGCAAACATCTCCATCTTCAACAAAATCTTCAAAGAGCAGAAACTTGCACAGTTGCGAGGTCTTCTTGGAGTGAAAGACATAGTTGCTTAGCAAATGCCTTTTGTTCCTTATCATTTTTTATTTTATGCATTGTAATTTGAGGGAGGGTTTTGTTCCCATGAGGTTTTCCCTCTTTCCTCGTTTAGTTCAGTCTATCTTTTGTATTTGAGTACCTAACATGGTCTCGTAGCCGGGACCCATTCTTTATTTGCACCATAGTGATGTTCGGGGGGGTGTTGGACTTACTTCACACACACCTAGGATTTATTTTTCCGAAGGTTATTCCTTGTTTATTAGTCATAATTATTCATTATCTAGTCTCATATATTTTAGGGGAGAATATTCCACCTGGAGAATATTCTCTTTTAGTTGACACTTCAGTTTGACTAGTTGAGTTGAGTTTAGATGTTGCATTGGTTTTGTCACCATGAAACATTGGGATCATCGCCAACTCACTACTCTTTGTTCAGTCAGTTAACTGAAGACTAGTTGACTAGTTAACTCAACTAGGTACCAGTTCACTCTCGTAATTGCCTGAGAGACTAGACTAGGTGGCAGGTAACTCGTGTAACTGTTGGTGTGTGTCCAGATCAATCTAGACCACCACTATGGCTCATTAGTTACCCATTTATCCTATATATATTGTACATTATTCACTCTTTGAGTGTGTAATACAGTTAATGATAATTTTTCCATTCTTTCTATCTTGCTTCTTCTTTCTCAATTTCTCTCTGCAAATGTGTGTATTATTTTCTAGTTAGATCTATTCTATGCAGGTTCGACACATTTACAAATGTGAGAAGGTTATTGCTAAGAAATGAATCACCATCTACTATGAGTTTATCATACCGGTTGGCATGATAAATATCCAAACCTTGAAACATTTCCCATATTTTGGCTACATTGTTAATGTTGGAACCAATAAATCCATTAAACATACATAGAATACAACCTCTCTCATGTCTGAAAACACAACCAAAGTCAGTTAGACCTAGGATTCCTTTAGAATCTTTGTCAAAGTTTAATTTGACAAATCTTGTTGGGGGAGGGGACCAAGAGCTAGGAGTGGAAGAAATAATGTGGGGGAGATGAAAGGAGTGGAGGTGGGGATATAATAAACGGTTAACTAGTTAAGCAAGATTTGACTCTCTGAGTCATCACAATCAATATTAGTCTCATGTCATTTTCCTGTGAGTATTATCTCCAATATTTATTGCTTGATTATAAACCATAGAGTACAGATATAGAGGTACTTGTCTTTGAAAATATTTCTATTACATTCCTTCCATATCTCCCACAATAGGAACCCCCAAAATATCTTCCAGATTTTGTTTATAAGGGAACATTTAAAAACCTAAATCCTCCAGGAGGAGATAGTAATATGAATGGAGTCCCTCGTTGTAACATACCCAAAAATATATTATTTTCAATTTTGAAATTTCTTAGGAAATTATTTTCATTTTTGGTAAATTCAAAATTGGAAAATTATTGCCATTTATGGAAATTTTGAATTTCAAATTTAGTTAATTGTAATTGATGAGTATGACTATTGGGTAGAGATATGATTTGAACCAACTAACTATTTGACTATGACACTTGTATGAAACAAAATATTTTATAATTATTGTTGATGGACAAATGGAACAACGAGGTTAAAATCAATTGACCATGACTCCATGAGAGGGGAACATGTTGGAACTACCTCAGGGCTGATTGTGACAAGTGGAAAATCAAGAATTTGTGCATTGGCAGCCCCTAAAAATCAGGGATTTGGAAAACTGCAAAAATTCCCAAGGGGAAAAAGACCTAGGCACAATTTCTTTTGATATATAGTATATGGGAGGACGCATGGCATTGCCTTGTATGCTGGGGAAAATGAATGATCTCTTCCTGCTATAAAAACTACTTTATGAGTGTGAGGAAAGGAGAAGTTGTTGAAACTGAAGGACTATTGCTGAGGAGGGGTTCTAAGTTCTCCCTCATAGACTCATGGTTAGGCTAGGGGGTGAACAGGACAAGTAACTTAGTTGTTCTGTTCTAAGGTTGGGAGGAACTTGGATGTTCCATTTGTTGTTTAGCAACTAATCATATATGTTTTATCTATTCCTTCTCTCGTTGAATATTATTGAATTATTGGTTGTTAGAATGCATCTGTTTAAATCTGGATGAGTTTTTTTGTTTGTTAAATTCTGATGGAAAGAAGTGAAATGTAGGACAAACCCTTACAATTTTTTTACTTGCAGAAGTTGAGCAACCTTTCTATGTAGCTTGGCTGGTATGGAATTTAATTATGAAAGTATATTGTGAGATAAATATTTATCAAATAGAATATGATTTCGAATACTGTAAGGGAGAATCCCTACCGGATAGGTGATTCATTTACATCTAGATATTTAATTTGTATGTAAATTATAGACTATTTAATGCTAAAGATATTTCATAAGTAAAACACAGATTTAAATATACATATATATGTATATTTATATCTCTGTAGGACATCCTTTTAATTCTGGACGAATCGTCCTATTGATTTATTGTTATTGGAATGAAGTAAATATAGTATAATTATTACAAGTCTTGTTGTATCTCATTAGTAAGAGAATTATGGAATATATTTGAGAGCTTAGAATTAAAGGACTATGATGAATAGACTGTGTTGATGTCATTCCGGACTTGAATTTATTACCTACAATAAGAAGTACTATGGATACATTTATATAGAGATGTATATATAAATATGCATAGTGGGCTATACTAAAAGCCTCAAAATATTTTTATTACCTAGAGTGTAAATTGCATCAGTTGCAATTAATGTAAATGAGAGAGAATAGTTCAAGTAGTCACAAAACGAAGTTCTGAAATGAAAACGACTGGTTCAGACTGTCACAACAAAATTTTGGAATAAAACGATACAGTAGTAAACTAATTGAAGTAAAGAGTATACACCTTGGAACCATATATTTTCAATACACATAGACCTACTGCAGTGATAATTGAAAAAGACAAAGCTACAGGATCAAACAAGAAATCGTTCGAATTACTCTATAAGATCCAAAGTAAAACCAGAAATAGTCAAGACAGAATTACCATTCACACATACGTGTTTCTATTCATTCCATAAATGTTTATATAACATATATGTTATTCTAAAAGTAGGGATTGTTCATATTTCCATCTAAAAACCAACTATACAACTTGAATAATGATATAAGCATGTTCAGTATATCCCATTCATTTATTTTACACATTAATAAGCTTTTGTTCCTTATTCCCTTCTGTTAAAATTGAAGATACAGAATTAAAGAATTGACTATCGTTAGGAATGAACTTTTCACCCACGATGATAGCATTCTAGATTGAATCGTATCAATCCTTCGCATGGATGATTTTAGGGGCTAATTTTTGCTCATGGGATAATTTTCCATGTTTTTTCCCAAAAAAAGATTCGCTATTCTAAAAATGATTCGCCCAAATTCTATAGGATAATATTATTTTACCTAAAAAATCGTCAAAAGTTTATACAAACTATATAAAATTCTTAGAAATTTGAATATTTTTACAAAAATATCCCCAAACATTTATAGTTGGCATATGAAGGATTAGTAAGATTCACCAAGGTTTCTACATTTTAAAATAAATTTCCATCCTTAAAATCATCCCTCATCCTTAGAAACCTAGGGCACTCCTTTAAGAGAGGCGAAATTAAACCCGAATACCTTTTTTGCGTATCGTAGGGGCTAGCATCCGGAACTTTGCATGGTCAAAGTCCATGCAAGGAATCACAAATCCATATTAGTATAATTCAACAGAAGTAAGATGAGCATAACTTTCAATATAATGATTAATGTCAGGAAAGGTTTATCCAGAGTTGCACTTAACTTGTGACTTGGGGATGTGGTGTATTTTCCCTGTCGTGCTTTGGTTGAGCAGACATCCCAGGCTAAAGGGGAGGGTGGTCCAAGAAATTCCTTATGGGTTCCCTCGCAATAATAGGGTCCCATCATTATAATTGGTTACCAAATCGTATAAATCAAACTCTTCAGGAAATGAAATAAATAAACAACATTAACTTTGAAAATCCAAACTACATGGATCACGTAGTGCAAAGGGAGAATGCATTGCTCAAAATTTAAACATAGAGTGAAATTCCTTATGCTAATGATGTCATCAAAATATAGCATGAATTGTCTTTCTATGCTGAAGAGGATGTTTTAATCGAAGTTTAAGTATAGAGTTAACATTCTTGCCGAATTTACCAGGCTTCGAATGGTGTTTACCACACAGAGACCACGATAATAATAGTATGAAACACCTTAACCCAAGAATTTATCATAGACTCAAATATTGTATGTTGTAGGGAATTCCTTAAGAAATATTTTGGGACACATAATACCCACAATATATTCTGTACTGAATGGAAATAAAATAATTTTTAATAAGACATCGTCAATCGTAAGAGGCTTTTAGTGGCTTGATGAAAACTACAAAAGGGTGGGTTCCAAGTAAAAACACATTATAACATGTAATAAACAATGTGTTAATTTCAACTCCTAGACTAGAACCCCGTGTGGTCTCGCAGAGGCTCAACACCAGATAAAAACACATGAAAATAAAGGAATTGTAAAAGAATGTAGGGGAACACGAAAACCCTAATAGTAAAATACATATGGAACATTTCCCGTGCGAATTCGTTGAAGTCAGAAACAAGAATGCACAATGCTGAGTCTTTCAGGAAGATTTGATAAAAAACCGAGAAGTCTACTTATCCAGGACCAGTAATAACTGAGGGAACAAAATAATGATAATGGGGAAAAACTCTTCAATGAAAGTCGCAAAGTAATTTGCAGTACACAATATTATTTCCACTATAATGAAAACCCTAAAGGTTCAATTCAACCATCAGAACATAGACAGTATGATGAATTACCAGGACAATCAAGCAGAGTTGCATACTTCCACTAGGTGATAATCCTCCAGGTCATCCACCTTCCTCGCAGTGAAAACACAGAGCTAATTTAAAACTTCACAAAGACGAAAACTCATCGAGCCTTGTAAAAACTTTACTACACAGATTAAATGAAGATGTTACAGAGAATGACTTTGGCCATGTGATGGGGAAGAGATGGAATAATCATATTTTTCAAGGGGTCTAGGGATAGCCTCGGGGTTCACATTAAGAGGGTCACCATTAAGGACCTGTTCATAGGTTTAACTCGTGACTGACAAGAACCATTGTTCCTTATTGCATTAATGCAAAGTGAAGAAAATTTTCATTCATTGCATGACACCTTCACCCACTGAACCCTAACTTCTATCGTATAGTTAAGACATTGTTCAACCATAACTATTATCGTCTAGTTAATACATCATTCAGTTAAGGATCGGCCTAAATTTTTTGTTATGGATAAGTTGTTAACAAAACCTTCATGTTAATGGTAATCGGAAGACCTATAAACATCCAGTAATCAATGGGGTTCACTCCATTCTATTCATCCATATAAAGTAATGTTAAATACCTTATGCCCAGGATGACAACCTTTCACTAAGGGTGTACACTCCTGACCCCATTATATTGTGCATGGTATATGAGTTTATTTCAAAAGTCAAAAGAGGTCTTCCCTTGCACGCAATCATAGAAGCATATGCTTAGGGAGGAGTATAGGACTATGAGTCCTAGATCTACTATATATATATATATATAGTAGAATAACTTAGGATTGAAGGGTTTAAAAAAAAATGTTAGAATGTGGATATTAATTCGTATATGAGTTTTGTTCATTGTGAGTTAAATTACAGTAGAAATGTTCATAAAATGATCGTTCATCGTTTTCATAGTCAGAGCATATGAAATCTCATAGATATTAACAATGATGATAAATACCTCCTTCTCTTAACTACAAGTCTGCTAGGTTTAAATTGAAGATTAATGTTCGTCATAATTTTTTTTTTAATTTGGAAAATTTGAGGTACATTACATATGGTATCAGATTAAAATTTACATCACTTAGACCTTAAGCAGGGCCAAAATATTTACTTAGCACACATTTTCCTATTTATGTAAAACTAACAAAACAATTATTGTTACAAATATAAAACATTTTTTTTCTGTTGTAATCATGGCAGCCCAAAATGAAGAAGAAATCTTAGTCGATGAGAATCCTAAAAAAAGGCCTCCTGAAGATCAGAGGTAGATCAGTGACAGAAGTTCACCTACCGAAGTTCTGGAAACTATGAGAAATCTCATTGTTGAGCTGCAAGATTTCAAAGAAGACAATGAGAAACTCAAAAAGGCACAACACAAACAACAAGAAATAAATGAAGTTCTTCTACGAAGTATAGTGACCAAGAAAATCCCAAAGGACAATAACCAGGAGGAAGAGGTCAGTAAAAGGGCCTCCAAGAATTCTGGTCCTGAAGAAAAAAAAGGGGACAACTCATCTGAAGGCACACCTTCAGCTGAAGATAAAACAAAAATAGGAAGAAAAATGAAACAGGTAGATCACCTTGAGGGAGAGTTTAAGAAAATCAAACCATCTACCTTTGATGGGGAATCCAGAATAGGGGAAAAAGATGAAGCACGGTTATTAGACATCAAGAAGTATTTGCAGATATACAACTATTCCAGTAATATTAAAGTCATAATGGCCATGTATAATCTGAAAGGGAATTCTATCATATGGTGGAAAGACCTAAACTTGGCCAAGGGTATAAAGGAAAAACAAATGGATTGGTCGGATTTTAAGAAATACTTAAAAAAAAAAAATACCTATCTGAAAGTTACTATGAAAGAAAAACCAAAGACTTTTATGAGCTATGATTCGGTCAAATGGATATTGATGATGTGATAAACAAGTTCCTGGAATTACTAAGGTTCGTGCCTTATATCCGGGAGGACAAAGTGAAAATCCAGTGGTTCCTAGGTTGTCTACCACAATCCTATAAGGTGAAAATCAAATTTGATAATCCCAAGTCCTTGAGCGAAGTTTTATGGAAATCCCAAATATGTTACGACCAAATAAAACAGAGGTTAGAATTTCGAAAGGTTTGGAAAGAAAAAAAACATGATTAAATGAACCAACAAAAGAAGGGATACCAACCAACTCCTTATTGGAATGCAACAAAGAGTTTTCCAAGGATATATTTTCACTCCAACAATTAGAACACCCAAGGAGATGGTAAAACAGTAAATCTGGGAACAAAGAAGTTTGGGGACAACCCTCGTGAACCGTTAAAATGATGGGAATGTGGAGAACCTCACCTAAGGAGGAACTGTCCATGTTTGAATTTAGCAGCCAGAACTATGGTTCACAATCTATAGGAAGCCTCTACAGTGGGGGATGTAGGAAGAAGCTTACATTGGATCAATGTAGTCGTGGACGGTTGGCAAGGTAAATTAATAAAACTTGTATTTCTTTTTTAATTGATACTAGAGCTACGTTGAGTTATATCATTCCTGGTATAGTTGTTGTGAGGGAAATCCCCTTACGGACTAGAAAATATGGTTATCTTATGCATGCAACTATGACCAAAACAAATGTACTTTCTACCTTCGTCCCTAGACTTAAAGCCCAGTCATTTTCAGCAAATACATGGTTTAGACCAACATACCTTGTTTCGTATGTTCGATGTCGATCCTCCTTCACGCTTGATCGCTTGTTGGTAGCTATCCTCTCAAGATTGACCTGCGTACAAAACAAGCAACAAACCACACATGAATTTTACGTACAGACTAATGGGTTAGAGATTCAAACATATATTTACTGACTTATGAAGAAATCATATAGTGGGATGGGAAAAATGTTTCTTTATTATTAAATTTGAATGAATCAACTTACAAATTTCGAGACCGGCCACTGCTCCGCAAATCCTGATCCTGGGCTCCTCTTTCAAATTTCCTCCAACTTCTTTGCTTTGTATCTCTTCTCTCACAAGGATGGATAAAGGGTTGGGACAATAGGAATATGTAATTGGGTTGAGTTTCTTTACTCTCTTTTTTCCTCCTCCAAATGGGATCCCTAGCCCTTCTTTTATAGGCTAGAAGAAGCTAGGTATTTGGATGAACCCTCAGCCATCCATGGCTGGGAGTTTCAGTTAACTCACCCAGAGTTATGTGTTTCATCGGAAACTTTCCTTTTTTCATTCTTTTGTCAGTCCATGTAGGTTGTTTTAGGTCAGCTAGCATGTACACACGTGCAGTAATGGAGTAGGGTGTGTGGGCCCTTATAAAAGAGGCTTTTTAAAGAGTTGTTCAATAGTGCTTTGGCAAAGAAGGGATCTGAGATGGCCTGATGTCTAGGTAAGCATGTATGGTGCAAATTAGGTTTATAACAGATCCCCCCTAATGTGTGAGGTCAGAAGAGCATCTGATGGCCGAAATACATTACCAATATTTACTGATGTGTCGAACAAGTGAGCCCGGGGACCAGGAACCGGGAGGAGTCGTCTACGAAATAACAAATGTCTCACCAAGGCAGACATGCCCATTCTTGGGATAAAATAGAATCATGGCTACCAATCAAATACATTGTAGATCCATTTCAAATAACTATATGAAGTGTAGTTGCGAACAATACACGACAAAGCTACATCTTGAAATCAAAAAGATAAACATATAGAGTATCCATCTTCTAGAAGCTAATACGACCTAGTGGCTGGAGATGAGATCTTCAGAGCTTAAGAAACAACTTCAAAGTCTTCGAAACTCAAGGTAGGAGTGTAATATGGGTGTACGACTTCACTACCCAGAGGTCTTCGATGGCTCGTCGGTCATGGACTAGATAATCTTGATGATCAGACTGAAGGCTTCATTGATTTCAAACAATGACTTGATTGGACATTCAGGATGGTCAGGTATGAGGGCAAGAGACAAATTGCAGAGGGGTCGACTCAGGCTTGGTAGAAACTTCCTTTGGACAACAACACAACAAATGATGAGACTTAGGCAGCATGGAATTAATCATAAGTTTACGAAGTAAGAGACAATGCAAACTCTCCATATGTTTGGAAGAATAACTAAACGAAGGAGGACACAACTCTATGTAGCGAGAACAATTTCCTAAGGTCGTACTACATCCCAAAGCTTGACGAACAAACTAACATATGTGCTTTATCCAAGGACGACTCATTATGCTACCAATAAATAAAATACTTTTCCCTTCCTCTTTTTGGGGTATATTTGATTTTTTTTGTCTTTTTTTTTTTTAATAATTTTGGAAAAAAGAATAAAGGAATGTTACGTTACAATGGAGGAACGAGTGTTGCAAACATGCAAGTTCAAGGCACAAGGACAAGACTGATGTTCAAAATAATGATACTCGGGAAAAATATTCTGGTGGCCAAGGGTGTTAAAACGTAGAAGCAAACTGTTACAAGGTTGACGTATAAGATATGCAAATGCGGTTAACAAAACACACAATGGTAACGTCCTTCGATGTAAGATTAACAAGCCCATAGAAAGTAAACTCAGTGGTTTTTCATATTTAGAGAGTCTGAAAAAACATAAAAGGAGACTCCATTAGGGTACCTTTTTCGAATATAGTCTTGTCGGTTCGAAAAAGGGATAAGCTAGCACTGACAAGACGTCTATTCAAAACCATTTTAACGAGTGTGATAAGGACAAGATCACTTGGCCATTTTTTCATTTTTAAGGAGTCTGAAAGAAGCTTAACTATGAACTCCGTCAGGAATGTTCTTCTGGACCAGTTTAACGAGTGTGAAATAATAAGGTCACTCGTTGATCTTTTCAATTTTAGGGAGTCTAAAAAGAGCTTAACTATGGACTCTGTGGGGGTTCCTTCTTCGTAAGTTTAGTCCCTTAGGCCCGAAAAAGGGATAAAATTATACCTGAGAGTACTCTTCTAAAGAACTGAAGTTCCATAGAGTATACCTTTGTTCATACAGTTGACCGTCTGGACCAAAAAAGGGGTAAACTACCACCGGACAGACGTGACTTCAAATTTCAGTTTAACGAGCATGAAAGGCCAAAAGATCACTCGACAATCTTTTCATGTTTAGAGGGTATGAAAAGGGCTTAAAATAAGACCCATTATTTTTTGGGAGTCTTGAGGGTGAGGTCGAGCACGAAGAGGAATCATGCAAATGAGGTGCAAGCTCGTGTTCAGGAAAAACTACAAGGACTCCCGAGCCTACAGTGTTTTTAGAGACAACATGGATACCATAATGCAACCAGGATCTACCTAGGGAATCCATGTTCTGGTAAGATCTAACACCAAGTTGCGACACTTCTAAAGTAGTTGTGATGGTTCTGTGTCACAACCTAATGGGATCGATCCTATGGAAAAGGAAAAAGACAAAGAGATACAAAAGTCATGGTAGAAACCTAACCTATATGTTCAAGTAGATCGTCGAAAAAAATTTCCACACACTGTCGAAAATTACTCAAAAAAAAAAAAAAAAAGTCCCAATACCTAATCAAATCCCTCCTATATAGCTCTTGAATCACTCTAAATGGTTTTTGGTATAAAGAAAAGGATAAGGGAGGCCAAAAAAGTGACAAAAAAAGGCCAAAAAGTCTATAAATAGAAGTTGGCAGCTCATTATCACCATTGCTGATTTGAAACTGACTCTGGAGCCAAAAGACCCCCTTTGTCAAAAGCAGTGATTTTGGTAGTTACAGTGGATGAAACGAACTTATGTTTGGACCAAGTAAGTACAAACTCCCTTATCTTTCATTTCATGTCTTTATTTGTGCATCGGGTTTCATTTTTTAGGGGGGCTTCGACCTTTAAAAGGTCGGCCCTAGGTCCATGCAGGTTGTCTTTGGATAGGCCATGTGTACATTCGGGCAGAGTGAACTTTGCACACGTGTACACACAACTGTCACCATTATAGCATGCGTGGACCCCCTTATGGAATGAAAAAGGCATAAAAATCAAGGGTTAACCCTCCCGAACCTTGGTGTTTTGCAAGATGTATGTCCATTGGAGAGAAAGAGAACATGAAGAGGTGAATGAGTTGGTCGGGGAAGACCTTAATGCTATGGCTACTTTGATGCAGTGTGGGTTCCTTAAGTTTTTTCTATGTCCTTTCATGCAGGAACAACCTAGGCTATTGAATGCCTTGGTTGACTACTGGCATCCGGATGTAGAGGCATTCATGTTAGAGGGGCAGCCAATGGTTCCCACGGTCGAGGACATTTACTTTTTGATTGGCCTCTCGAGGAGAGGGGAACCAGTCAATTTCTGGACTTTTCCTACGGGGCTGCATAACATAGCTAAATTGATAGGCCTATACCATGTAGCTGATATAGACCGCACAAGCATGTAGGTGCCCATAAGAAAGATCACTAACTTATCGCTACAGGCGATAGTATTTCTTATTGGGTGAATTACTAGTTCTATAGCTCTACATCAGGCGTCCTGTGCACAGATGAACTATGCAGTCCAGTGCTTAAATGCACAAGTTTTTGATTGGAGTACCACATTGCTTGAGTGTATGAAATGACAGCTGAAAGATTGTCATTTGCGGACACATAGGAACTTCGGGTTCGGGACCATTCTGTGTTCATTCCTTTTTGAGAGAGTTCCGAGTTTTAGACCTCGAGTAGTGGTACAAGGACATCAGGCCTCTATTCTTGATATGTGTAGATGGGCAGTATTATTGCCACGACAGGGTGGCGGAAGGACCAATGAGTCCTTCCATGATGACTTCTTTGCACGGCTTTCACGACAGATCTCGGTTATAGAGGATTACCCCTATGTCGGGATTGTTTTTTTGAGAGACCCTGAGATACCAGTACCTCCTGGTGAGGAGCGAGGGGAGATGGGTAAGTCTCCACCTTTGTAGTTTTTTGTGTTTTAAACATATGTAATTTTTATGTTGTTTTGTTATATATATCATTTTTTTTGTTACGCCAGAGTATTTGATGGATATGTGTTCATTGTGTGCATATGTGGGACCAGTGCAACCCGTTGACTATGCGAGAAACATGCATTGTCCTTGGCTAGGGGCTACACCTTCCACTGCAGGGGGACCAGCAGTAGCAGGAGATCTTCTAGCCGGGGAGGTTGAGAGGGTATTGAGACGGGTTGAGCATAACTTTACCATGCTCATTCGCACGGTCCTGATGGCAAAGATTGAGGACCTCCCACCATCTATGCAGCCTCATGTAGTGGGGGCACCAAGGACATGGGTCCAGTTGTTTCGGTGTTTAGCCAATGTTGTGGACCAGTATAACAGGGCCCACAGGACCTAACTTTAGATAGACATTTTGACATGCCACGAGCACTACTTGTATATATTTTTTGAGGGCATAAGCCCTGTGACTCGTTATCAGTTATATTTTTGAGGTTCTTGCGTCCATCTATGTAATCTGGTTACTTTTTTATATTATATATGGTTTTTTGTCTATTGTGTCTTATCGATCATGTGTAAAAAATGTATTTACATATTTATGTGAATGTTCTTTCATATATGTGCAAGATGACAATCTAAAATTTGATTAGCTAGAGTATCTGTAACTTGGTTTAATCTCCTAGGAATGTGAAAATATGTAATATAATCAAAG
Source organism: Picea engelmannii (assembly GCA_009831015.1). Taxonomy (NCBI): domain Eukaryota; kingdom Viridiplantae; phylum Streptophyta; class Pinopsida; order Pinales; family Pinaceae; genus Picea; species Picea engelmannii. The sequence goes on from ML787969.1 coordinate 714,119, forward strand.
TGTTGTTCAAAGAGACATACCTTAAGGAATCGTTGGTGTAAAGTTGTATCATGAACCCGGTATACTCTTTTTAACTAAGACAGAACCAGTTGAGCGTCGAGATAGACCTGGAGATGAGAGATACCCAATGACAAAGCATCACAAAGAAACTCAATAACTGCACTATACTCGGCGATTTTATTTGTGGTGTCACCTAAGCATATACCTTCGGAAGATAATAATTGGCCTTGAGGTGTAAAGATTACCCAAGCTACGGAGGCAAGCCTTCAAGTGTACCGACTCGCACCATCTGCATACCCAATGACCACCTCGGATTTACTTGACATATTCCATAATGATGAAAGATAACATCAATGACACGTCCATAACACTAAAATAAGATTTAAAAAGTAATAGTACAAAGACTATACATATGTTACAAAGGTTACCCACAGTGACCTACCTATGAGTAATACTTCTTGAGGTAGAGCCCATTTCTAGGCTCCACCAAAGCATTCCCTTCAAAATCAACCAAACGATAAGCACCCCTTTTTAAAACCTCTCTTATGATGAAAGTTTTGAACCACATGGGTTTGAATTTTCCTACCACTGGGGGGTCCTTATCTTGGTCATAAACTAGGACAAGGTCACCTTCAGAGAAAATCCAAGGACGAACGGACCTATCATAATGACACTTGACCTTATGTTTGTGAGCCTCGTTGGCCAGGGCCACATCACAACGCTGCTCATTGAGTTGCTCAAGGTATACTAATCGTTCTTCAAGTGGAGAAGTGTGTGGCAGTAATTGGACTGCCAATTTTAGAGTTGGGATCTTACATTCGATGGGAAAGGCTGCCTCCAGCCCATAAACGAGTTGAAAAGGTGAGAAACCGGTTGCAGTCTTAAGAGATGTTCAGTAGGCCTATAATGTTGAGTATAACATCAAATGCCAATTTGACTTGGTTGAGTTGATAGTTCACTGTAGAATGGTCTTAAGAGTTTTGTTTATAGTTTCCACCTGTCCATTTGCTTGGGGGTAGTAGGGTGATGAATTTTCTTGCCATAACCCAAGATTTGACATTAACCCATTCATCATCTGGTTCTAAAAGTGACTTCCATGGTCAGTGACAATCTCTCTTGGGACACTGAACCTTGCTATTATCTGATTGAATAAAAAGAGAGTTGCAGTCTCTCCATCATATTTAAACATTGGCATAGCTTCAACCCACTTTGTGAAGTAGTCTGCATCTAAGATGATATAGCGGTGCCCCCTTGCTGAAGGAGGGTTGCATGTAGTGTAATCAATCCCCCACTTGGTGAAGGGACCAACTGTGATGAGAGGAAACATGGGACCAGGATGTGCCCTCATCTTCCGGGAGAAGATTTGTCACAGATGCACTTCTTGACTGATTTGATACAATCCTTGATAAGGGTCGACCAGAGGTAACCTACTCGTAGAATCTTTTGGGTTGTCGCTAACCCAGACAAATTACCGACACAAGCTCCAGTATGGCAATCGATAACCACGATAACCGATTCTTCGTGAGTGAGACATCAGTTTAGGATGCATTCTACACCTCTCTGATACAAAGTATCATTAGGTATGAGATCATTCTTAGCCTGATGGCATATGCGTCAAAGCTCATCATGAGAAGTAGTAGTGGGGCACTTCAAAATCTGGAGATAGATAAGTATATCTTTGTACCAGGGATCCAAAGAGGTGATCAAAAACATATCTCCTCTAATAGGCGACTCTTTGGGCACAAGATCACCTGACTCAACCAGAAGTTCCGAAATAAGTTCTGCGAAGACCAGTGACTTTTTGGACTTCAATGAAATGAAATCCAAGACAAACTCCTAGAGGATGACTATCCATCTACTGATTTTTCCACCTATTACCCATCGTGTAAACATGTACTGAAATGGATTCACGACAACAATAACGGTGGTCCTGTGAAACAAAACATAATAATGGAACCGTTGAACAACATGGACTGCTGCCAACGCAAGTTTTTCGATATGAGAATAATTGAGTTCCGGTCCTATGAGGCCTCAGCTCAGGTAATAGATGACATATTCTGAGAACAAGTCATCTTCCTAAACTAAGACCATGCTAATGGTTGACTCTGCTGCAGCCAGATATAATAGGAAATCCTTGTTATAGTTAGGTGGTCGGAGCAGAGGGGCAATTGTGAGTGCATGTTTCAATGCGTTGAAAGAGCGTTGAGCGGCATCATCCCAACAAAAGGGAACATCTTTTTTAAGTAAGCACATAAAGCCCTTAGTGATATTGGCGTAGTTAGCGATAAATCATCTTAGAAAATTTTCCTTGCCCTGTAGACTCTGAAGTTGAAGGATTGTGTGTGGGAGGGACAACTGAATTATTGCCTCAACCTTGAGAGGATCGACCATGATCCCTGTTGTTGACACTATTAAACCTAACAATTGTCCTGGCGTTACGCAGAAGCTGCACTTGTTTGGATTCAAGTGAATCTGAAAGTAGCGATAACGTTCAAAGATAAGTCAGAGGTGTGTGGGATGATCCATTCTCTTGCGAGGTCTAGATGCTAAATCATCTAAATAGGCCTCGACTATATGCTTGAGGTCATGGAAAGAAAAAGACATGTGCCACTGAAAGGTGGCTCCAGCATTTTTGAGACCAAAAGGCATCTTATGATATGAGAATGTACCCCATGGACAGATGAATGTCATTTTTTGTTGGTCTTCGGGTTTGATTTGGATTTTATTATATCCCGAAAAATCGTCCATGAAATCTCAACCCACACATTCATCAATGATCTGGTCGATGAAAGGTGTGGGAAAATTACTTTTGAGACAAGCCTTGTTCAAATGACAGAAGTTGGTACATACAAGAATCATGCTTTGTTTTTTATTGATTGGCACAGGGTTTGACACCCATTCGGTCAAATGGATAGGATGGATAAACCCATCTTTTAGCAATTTATCAACCTCAACCTTAATGGTTGCTGCTTTCTTAGGATTAAATAGACAAAGCTTCTACCAAACCGGCTTGGCATCAAGATACGTTGTGATTTCATGTCCAACTATTTTTGGATTGATGCCTGGCATTTTCTCGTAAGACCAGGCGAAAACATTGCAGAATTCTTTAAAACAATATGTGTAGATTTGAATCTCTTCGGGTGAGAAATCAGCTTCGATAAAGACATTCTCCACGATGCTAGGGTTTCGGGAGATATTTATCGGTAAGGTTTCAGCGATAGTTTCCATATTACCCTCAGCATAAACCTCATGTGTAGATAAGGGATTAATAGGACAAGATAGATCTCCCATCATAGTCACAGTGAATTCTCCCACTTCAATTCGGCTTAACTCTGGGAGGAAGTATGATCTTTGATGAAGATCTTTCCAGGGTTTATCCAAACTAGTCAGTGCTTCAATTATTGCTTCATCAGAGGGAAAGACTAAGTCTAATGAATCGGTGTGAGCGAGAGAATCCTGATCCCAAATAGGCTCTAGAAGTGGATCGAACTCTTGTGCAGGAGCTAGGTCAATGTGGGTTGAATATTTCTAGAATAAAGAGTACGCTACTTCAGCTGCAAACATGGGCATGGAAATGCTCGGGTGCCCTGTCTAATCTATCGTGGTCGATGGGGAAGGAAGTATCCACGGATTGTCGAGGTAAGTCATGCGGAACGTCGAAACTTGAAAAATATCAACCTTATGGTGATTGGATAGAAACTTGATATTTCCTTGAGGGGGTAGGTAATCGAGGGTACCCATCAAATATGGGCACAAACCAACCCCCACATTGACGACACCTAGTTGAGGATTATAAATCATCGGGACTGTGGATGCCCCCAATGCAGGGTTAGGTCTGGAGAAGGACAATTGATCGATGGTCACTATCCAACCCTCGTGTGGAAACAATAAGACCCAGAAAAATGTAGCAACCACATCTTTCATGTCATAATTCCAACTCCTTCCTAACAAGAGGTTATAGTCAAGGGGAGCATCGACTACCTCTACTTCGACACACATAGTCTTCCCTCCTAACTGCACAGGGAAAGAAGGAATGATACCATGTGGTCGGAATGAATGATTGTTGAAAGTGGTGAGGAGAGTAGGTGACAGAGACAAAATAGGCTGGCCAATGTCCTTCCACCATGCCAACGACATAATGCATGTCGAGGCACCCTCATCAACGACTGTGCGGAAGATATTTCGAGTAAAAGTTTTTGTGGGATAAGACACTACTATCTGAAACACTACGTGGTAAGGCAGACGAGGTTTTAAGTTAGTTGTATCCAGCATGATTGTATCTGGATTACAAGTCTTGGTAGATCCTAAAGAAGTTAACAAGGCTTTCCTCTGGGAAGGGCATCTTTGGAGGACCTCCAAAATGGACATCGCACAAAGGGTTTGTGATAAATCTTCCACCACAGAGTAGTTCTAGGTAGCCCTTGTGTTTGGGTTATGAGAAGATCTTTTGAATGCACCTTTGGGAGTGCGTGTCATTGTTTCACCCAACGTCTTCTCAATCTGTAGAGGAAGAGATGGGAGTTCCGCTTCTCTACCCTTCTCAGAAGTGCTTGGTTTACTATAGTCATGCACTCTAGTCGATATGAAAGAATCACCCTTCACCATATATACGTTCGTGGATGTGGGGTTGTTCGAAGACGGAGAGGGTTATTGGTTTCCCCCTTCCGTGCTTGTAGAGGCTTGGGTTAGATTTTTCCCATGTTGAAAAGGATTGGTCAACACAACATGTTGTTGCTGCATCACAAACTTTTGGGCTTCTACAAGACGAGGACATAGATGGGCTGGGTGGTCTTTTGCGCATAAGTTGCATGGATACCTCACCTTCTATTTCTCAGTGTTGTCCCCTCTAGCATTATCAGTAGGTTTTTAATCCCCCTTACCCTTCTTTCATTGTTTTCTCTTTCCTTCAAGCTGCTAGGTGGCCTTTGGGTTAGTCAATTGCGCTATGTGTACCTCCGACGTTTTGGTAGGGGGAGAAGCCAAAGTAGTAGTTTGGTTGGCCACTATGTGTTGTATAGATAACTGCTGCAACTGCTTCATCAATTGCTTAGCAGGCTTTGTTTTTGCTAAACCAACAATACCATCGGCATGTGGTCCAAATCTCTGTCTAGCTTTATCCAGTATTGAGCGTGGTGCATCTAGTAAGATGTTGTATAATAAACCAAACTAAGAATAGATGAGCTCACATTGTTAAGATCTCATGATGGTGTCTCCTTTGGAGAATACTCCCGACGTCGTGATGTCTTTGGATAACTGCGGGACCAAATACTTAAGGAACCACTTGATCCATAGGATCTTTTAATGACTTATAGTTGAGTTTTAATTTTGCATGCGTTAATTAACCATTTGAGAAACTTAGTGAAAGAATGAGGAAAGAAGAGGAATTATGAAATCCATATACACATATGAAGATCTGAAATGAAATTATAGACAACAAACCATAACATGCACATTGATAACGGAGTTCGACACAACTTTGCCTACGTCTCCGGGCCTTTGTCTCTGTGGGGGAGGCTTCTTTATTTCTATTCAAAATATCAAAAGTACATCGCAGCAGTGCCAATTGGCTACAAGACTGATCTGGTCATATTCTCCTAGATCTCAAGAACCCTACAAAGAAAACGACATGCAAAATGGACGTCCAGAGCTCCCAGAAATGGCCCGACATCGTCTACTCCTCAATAGCTTCCTTACATAAAAATGGCTTTGGCTTGGCTTCCCTTCAACATAACTCTACTCTGAATTCCTCTTGACTGTCCTCCATGGCCTCAAACAAGTCCGGTTTATATAGATTTGAATTTGGTTGATCATCTCCAACTTCCTCCCAAAATTTGGGCTCCAAAAATGCCCAATGTCTCCCAAAAATGGAGAAAATCAATAAAAATCAGGCATTTTATTAATAAAATCCCAAAACTTTATCAAAAAACCACTTTTTGAATTAAAATTAGGCATAAGCCCCTAGGACTTGGTGCGCGCCCCCCAAACTCGGTCGTATGGGCCTCCATGTGGCCACGCACCGATGCGCTGGCCCCCTCCCCGGTGCTAGCTCCTGGTTTCTTGATCGTATCAAAGGCCATGTGGCCATATCCCAACTGCGTGCTTTTGAATGGATAAGCTCCCCATCATATGGACACATGGTGCATGGGATAGAACCATGTCTTGAAAAGAATGGGCCCAACGGGTAGTGGCGCCCACGCCCTTTTGGTGGTTGGTCACATGCATTACAAATGAACCAATGGTTGGGGCTAAGCCCCAACCCCTTTCTGCCATATTACAACAATTACACTTTAAATAAATATAAAGTGGTTCATTTAAACAAGAAATAACATGGCGCATTGGTTATTGGACTATTGTTAAGGAGTTTGACTGGTCCAAGAGGTCATGGGATCGACCCCCATGGACTCCAAATAAATTTTTGAAACCTGCCACTTCGACTGATGATTGGGTGCCACGTGGCTGTCCATGACTAGGCCATGTGGCATCTCCCCATTCGACGAATTAATGCCACTTGTCAACTATTGACTCGTCCAGTTGCCTGCCACATGTCTGCCTTGTCAGCAAACTTGCCCAATCACCACCAGCCAGAGAGTGCCACATCATCTTCTGCACAGTCAGTATGTTGATGTCATGCTGACATCATCATTGACTTTTTGACCAGTTGACCTTTGACTTTTTACATGTTTGGGCTTCCAATCATAACGCGATAACTTTTTCATACAGAGCCTGTTTGACGAAGTAAATATATGGTCAGAATCAGGAAGATGAGACAGACGCAATGGTGCTGGTTTCATCGGATTCTGAACACTTTCATTTTTTTAGCATTTTTAAGGCCTGTCAGGCTTATGGAGCGGATTTTGGATCACCACTCAAGAAGGAATGCTGGTGGGACTGGCACCTTAATTAAACTCTTCCAGCGTCTCCATTCTCAGATGTGATCAAAGATATGGTCCACTGTCGTCTGTTCAAAATTGGCCATCAGCTTTGTGCTAGCATCGTATCTCACAGGTAACTGGAAATGGTTTAGGAAATCCATCCCTAGTTCACCGAAGGAAGAGTATCTTGAGCAATCAAGCTCAATTTACCATTCTGCAACACTCCCAATGAGAGTATGTTGAAACAATTGCAACTATACAGAGTCATCTTTCAATGAGTTAGATGAACACCAAAGATGGAAGGTAGTCACATGATCTCCTGGATCTTCGTTAGGCTTGGATTCAAACTTTGGAATGTCTGAAGGCAACTTCATCGGCATAGGAGGCCGACGCAGATCATGACAAATAGGGTCATTCAACAACCTTCTCAAATCTGGCAAGTGCAAAGTCGCCAGGAAATGCAGTTTGGGTTGTTGGTGATAACCTGGGAAAAAGGGGCCTGGAGTTTGACTGGAACCAGGTTGCCAGGAAAAGTTTTGTTGTTGGCCTGGATTCTGGTAGAAACCAGGGCCCTGGCCAACGTATGGATTTTGCATATCTGGAGACATCATCGACTGATTTCCCAAATAGGACATAGATGGTTGGGCATGCATTATGTTCAAAGGACTCTGGAAAGGGTTGCCCCATGTCGGTCCTGTGAGGATAGGCATAGTAGTTTGTTTGAGGTTCGATTGATTGTGGAAATAATTACCCTAGATCAACATTCCAGACGAGGGAAGGGATCCTTGCTAAGAATTCCAAGGCCCTGATGCGGAAGAAGTTCCTAGGTTTGCCCCCTGTGCTGGAATAGTACCCCGCATAGGAATAGATTGTCCAAAATTGGGATTGCCCCCAGCCAGGAAGGTGACTCACTAGAATGTGTTATTACCAAATGTTCCAGTCAAAGAGAATGGTGTCGAACCTACCGGAATATAATGCGAAGGCGGTCCTTGACTCTGCGCTCCAAACAAAATATGATGTGTAGGTTTCCCAGTGGATTGTTGATGTGAGCCACCGAGTGAAGGGGATGAAGGAGGGATATTACCTCCTCCATAAGGGAAAGCATTAAAAGGAGCAGGAGTTCCCCCCATGTGACCTTGTAGAGGAGCACTACAGCTCCTTTCCCCCAGACCTGAAGTCTGTAAAGTTGAGTAGGAAAGTACAAAACTTGTACACGAACTAGGCATCCCATATGAGAATGGAGGGCCTGTCACACTTGGTGTGGAAGGGGTTTTGGCCACTACCAAAGACGGGATTAGACCATTGTATGATGTATTTGTGGTCCATACCATAGTGGCTCAAATTTGTGATGGTGAGTTAGGAGGTGAAAACTCTTCTGTGGTTACAATAGTAGTGGGAATTGAAGAATTCCCAAAATGAGTAACAACATTTGTTTCCATTGCTACATGCAACACTGTCTAGTATAAGCAAGGATGAATCGGTATGCTGATGGGTGCCGAAACATTAGTGGTGGAGGTTTCAAACAGACCAAAAGATTGCTCTCCAAGGTTTAAAATGGTTGATTCCTCTAGATGTTGGTTGGGCAAAATTTCTTATGACCTGGTCGCTTCAAAAGACCCTTGTTGATCTAGCTTTCGCCTTAGTGGTGGCGGGGGTGGCTCCAGTGTAACCGGCGGTAGGCCAAGAAGCCTTTGTGATCAGTGGAGCTCATGATCCTCCACTATGTGATAATATCAGAGACACTCTAGGGTAGTCTAAATGTTCAAAAGTAACACACACTAAAAAGTCCCTAGAAGATAAGACAGGAAAACACTAAATTAATTGGAAGAACAGTTACAACAACCAACACTAGAGCAACTTACTGGTGCAAGTGCAACTCGAACACAGAATCACCCTACGGGTATACTCTGCAAAGCATGGCCCAATTTTTTCCTAGGTACCATGGTATACCCCCGCAATCACCTGTGTATGTCCCTAAAAAATATAGGCAACTAGGTTGTCAGCGCATGAACAGTCATCAAGCGGGTACAGTCGAAAGTCGGATAGACCACAATGAGCAGGGTATCGAGCCCGAAACTTGTCAAGGGTATCGAAAGAAAGTGGTCCAAAAGACAAATGAGGACCTCAAATGGATTCGAGACCCATGAAGCCCCATGGCAAATGCAATCGATGGAATCCCAAAAAAACCCCTCTATATGTGTTCTCCACTACGATTGGTCCATCTTTGGAGGGGTTATCTCTGCTACCTTTCCGCATGAGACCTCATGTTTATCCCCTGTGTTAGAGGGGGATCCCGGATAATCTTCATGATACTGGACATAGACACTCCCTAACTCAGAATCCAATGTTTGATTTTAAATGGCCTTGAATACTTTCCTCTCCAACCTAATCCAAGGCCCTAATCCTGAACTAGTTGGTTAACCCTACAAACATAAAAATCTAATAAATTTTAGATTTAGCGTTAATTTTATGGCTTATATTATGTCAAGGGGTATGAAAGTGAAACTAATGATGTGTAAAAGATGAAAGAAAAAATGAATAAAAAGCTGGAAACAAAAACTTTTACTTAATGCAAAATTTCAACAACTATTCAATTTTTTTTTCTTTTATTTTTCTAAGTTCTTTTGAATGAACAAACTTAAAGAAGGATTTCACTCGACTATGAGCTACTTATGATCTAAGTAAACTTTCAATAACTTAATAAAACAAAGATTTTTCCCTGGCTACTAATGCAAGATCACACTTTTCAACCAAACAAGAAAATGAAAGAGATATTTTTTTTTTCATTTAAATGCTGATAAAGCAAAAAGGAAAAATACCAACAAGTAAAAAACTGAGAAAAACAATTATGGCCCAATCGCAGATTGGAAAGAATCACTTCAAGAAATCACACACTAGCAACTTAAAAAATGACTCTCACACTTGTATAAAAACCTTAAAAATTTATTTTTTATGACAACTTTTAAATGATAAAAAGAAAACTAAGGCTAAGATTAATCCTAAGCTATTGACTACTAAGACAGAGATTCAAAAACTTGAGAGGTCTAACTCTCATCAAGGACAAGGATGACTGCCTTACCCTCAACAAAAATTATTCTACAAAAGCACGCTATTGATAATCCAACAACAAACGTGTGAATGCGAGCTGTATAGAGTTAGAGGGCGTGTACACATTGGCTGACCTTCTACAGGCTGCCTCTATCTCTAAAACTCTGAGAAAAAATAACAACAGACAATCCAAATTAGGAAGATACCTCTGATATTGAGAACCAGGATCTCTTGAAGGCATGGACACACTTAGGGATGATTTTAAGGATGGAAATTTGTTTTAAAATGTAGAAACCTTGGCGAATCTTGCTAATCCTTCATATGCCAACTATAAACGTTTGGCGATATTTTTATAAAAATAATCAAATTTTTAAGGATTTTATATAGTTTTTATAAAATTTTGGCGATTTTTAAGGTAAAATAATTTTATCCTATAGAATTTGGGCGAATATTTTTTAAAATAACGAATCTGGTTTTTGGAAAAACTATGGAAAATTAGCCCATGAGCGAAATTTAGCCCCTAAAATCTTCCATGGGTCACACACTTTTTAACAGAAAAACAAACAATGTAAGGAAAAAAAATTCGTAAAACAAACCAATCCGAGACAAGACTGAAAACAACCAAGACTTAGAAATAATTCCAGAAAACCCCTGAGAATGTCTGATTCTGACTGGGAAGAGGATGACTGCCTCAAAAATTTTATGGACTCTACATGCTACTGCGACTTCTCCATCTAGTGTTCACACGCGGGCTGAAAGAGAGTAGGGTGCAGGTACACACATGAAGACCTTATGCAGGCCACGTGTACCTCTATGGGTCCCGAAAAAACACAGTCAAGCAAATAACAGAGACAGCTGGTATTGAAAACTAGAGTCTATGTTATCTCAGACTTTGCAGAAACTAGAAAAACAGGCAAGAAAACCAGTCTTTTAAAACTACCCGAAAACAAATAAAATTCCTAGGAACCCTAGAGACTTCCCCAGTATGGTCGTCAATTTTGTTGTGAGGGAAATCCCCTTACAGACTAGCAAACAGGGTTATCTTATGCATGCATCTATGACCGAAAGAAATATACTTTCTACCTTCGTCCCCAGACTTAAACCCCATTCCTTTTCAACAAATACATGGTTTAGACCAACATACCTTGTTTCATATGTTCAATGTCGATCCTCCTTCACGCTTGATCACTTGTTGGTAGCTATCCTCTCAAGATTGACATATGTACAAAACAAGCAACAAACCACACATGCATTTTACCTATAGACTAATGTATTAGAGATTCAAACATATATTTACTGATCTATGAAGAACTCATATAGTGGGACGGGAAAAATGTTTCTTTATTATTAACTTTGAATGAATCAACTTACAAATGTCGAGACCAGCCACTGCTCCGCGAATCTTGATCCTGGGCTCTTCTTTCAAATGTCCTCCAACTTCTTTGCTTTATATCTCTTCTTGCACAAGGATGGCTAAAGGGTTGGGACAATAGGAATATGCAATTGGGCATAGTTTCTTTACTCTCTTTTTTCCTCCTCTAAATGAGGCGCCTAGCCCTTCTTTTATAGGCTAGAAGAAGCTAAGTATTTGGACAAACCCTCAACCATGCATGGCTGGGAGTTTCAGGTAACTCACCCAGAGCTGTGCGTTCCATCGGCAACTTTCCTTTTTCCGTGCTTTTGTTGGTCCACATGGGTTGTTTAAGGTCAGCTAGCATGTACACATGTGCAGTAATGGAGTAGGGCACGTGGGCCCTTATAAAAGAGGTTTTTTAAAGAGTTGTTCAATAGTTTTTTGGCAAAGAAGGGATCTGAGATGGCCTAATGCCTAGGTAAGCATGTATGGTGCAAATTAGGGTTATAACAATAGTCGATTCAAATAAACTAAAGAAAAAAAGACATGCAAAATCTTGGCTGGTACAACTAGCAATAGGAACAAAAAGAAAAATAGTTGATTTTATTTTTTATTATGAGTACAGATTAGGTGCTCAAAACATAAAGACAATTTTGAACATTCTATCATTAGGGTGTTATGACATAATTATCAGAATGGATTGGTTAGAAAGGCATAAAACAATGTTGAATTTTTATGAAAAATCACTCAAGTATAAAGACGAAAACAACATTGCTAGGATAGTTTAAGGTATAGAAAAACCAATCTCTATTAGATAGATTTCAGAAATGAAATTTAAGAAATGCATGAGAAAGGGTTGTCATATTTATGCCATCCAGATAACAAACCTGTTAGAAAAATAAAATAAACCCATCTTGGAGGATTTTGTCATCTTGCAAGATTTTCGAGATGTGTTTGTTTATGAGATACCTGAATTACCCCCAACGAGGGAGATATAATTTTCTATCAACCTACTACCTGGTTCAACCCCTATATCTAAAGTACCCTACCGAATGAGTTTATCAGAATTAACAAAATTAAGAATTCAACTACAGAAATTATTGGACAAAGAATATATCACACCGAGTGTTTCACCATGGGGACCACCAATCCTCTTTGTGAAAAAGAAAGATGACTCTCTGAGATTATGCATCGATTACAGACAATTAAACAAAATGATTGTTAAGAACAAGTACCCATTACCTAGGATAAATGATCTCTTCAATCAAGTAGGTGGGGCAAAGAATTATTCTAAATTTGACTTACGATCTGGTTATCACCAGGTTAGGAGAAAAGATGAGAACATAAGTAAACCAACATTCCGAACGAGATATGGACATTATGAATTTGTTGTTATACCATTTGTGCTCACTAACGTGTCAACCACATTCATGTGTTTAATGAACTGTATTTTCAGTCAGTACTTGGACAAGTTTGTTTTGGTATTTATTGACGATATCCTAGTGTATTCTAAAACAGAAGAAGAGCACGAAGAGCACCTAAGGATAGTTTTACAAACTTTGAGAAAACACAAATTGTATGCCAAATTCGATAAATGCACATTTTATAAGAAGAAAATACAGTACCTGGGACATGTAATATCTGAGGAAGGTATTGTAGTCGATCCTGAGAAAATAAGAGCCATCATGGAATGGTCGATATCGAAGGATGTAGCAGACATCCAGTCATTCATGGGAATAAACGGATATTACGGTAGATTTATAGAGGGATTTTCCAAGATTGCATACCCTATCACATCATTACAAAAGAAGGGAACCAAGTTTAACTGGTCATAGAAATGTCAGGACCGTTTTAATAAGTTAAAAGAATTGTTAAAAACTGCACCCATTTTAAAGGTAGCGGATTCAGACAAAGATTTCACAGTTTGTGTGGATATGAGTAAAGAAGGACTAGGTGATTTCATAACTCAAGAAGTGCACATTATTTGTTATGAGTCACGAAAACTAAAGGAACACGAACGAAACTACGTCACTTGTGACTTAGAGATGTTAACTATAATACATGGCTTAAAGATGTAGCAGCACTACATAATGGGTAGAATTTTTTTGTTATTGACAGATAACAGCAGTGTGAAATTTTTGATTAGTCAACCGGACCTTAATGCAAGGAAAGAAAGATGGCTGGCCTTCTTGAGGGAATTTTTCTTTGAGGTAAGACATATCAAGCGTAATGAAAATAACGTGGTTGATGACTTAAAAAGAAGAGTTCATGGGTTGTTTGAAATAATACTTAGAGGACAGAAAGTGATCTTGAGCAGAGGATAAAGGTTATAGGGAATAATGACGAAAATTACACTAGAACAATGGAAGAATTACGAGATAATGCAGAAAAGTCATACAAAACAGATTTGAGTTTAGACAGAAAAGGTCTACTACGATTCAAAAATGGAATATACATACCAAATTCGGTGGAATTAAAGTTAACGATTTTGGACGAAGTACACAAGAAACCATATTCTGGTTACCGGGGATACCAGAAGACAGTAAAAACACTAAGGAAATTATTTTATTGGCCTAATATGAAGCGAAAAACTGCATAATACTTAGCTAAGTGTCAATATTGTCAGCAGGTAAAAGCCAAACACCAGCATCTAGCTAGCCTATTGCAACCCTTACCTATGCCGGAATGGAAATGGGATACTATATCACTGGACTTTATTACAGGTTTTCCTAGAACTCAAAAACAAAATGATTCAATTATGGTGGTAAACAATAAACTTAGTAAGTCTGCACACTTTATTCCTATAAAATCTACTTTTCAAGATATTAACATCGCTGAAATATTAATGAAAGAAAATTTTAGACTACATGGTATTCCTAAAATGGTGATTTTGGATAGAGACATAAAATTTACATCTGCTTTTTGGAAAAAATTGTTTGCAGGGTTAAATACTAACTTGAATTTCAGCACAAGTTATCATCCAAAAACAGATGGGAAGACCGAATGAACAAACCAAATTGTAGAAGATATGTTATGCATGTACGTAAGACAAAAACCAAGAAAGTGGGAATACTACCTACACTTGGTGGAATTTTCATACAACAATGGGTACCAAACTTTGGCTAAGATGAGCCCTTTCGAAGTACTGTACGATCGAAAGTGTACGAGTCTAATCATATGGACTAACCCAGTTGACAGACTCACGGTGGGACCAGATATGCTCCAGGAAATGGAGAGCACGGTAAGAAAAGTATGATGGAACTTAAAAGAGGATCAGGAGAGACCTCCAATTTCAAGTGGGAGACCACGTCTATTTAAAATTCAAAGCCCAGAGAAGTTCACTAAATATAGGGAACTATGCCAAGTTGGAACCCAGGTTTTGTGGCCCTTCCGAGATCTTAGCTCGAATTGGACCTGTACCATACCAACTTGCACTTCCTATCAATCTAAAAATCCATAATGTATTTCATGTTTCTTTGTTAAAGAATTATGTTCATGACCCTACTCATATGATCGATTGGAACTTGGTGCAGGTGGAACCAGAAGGTGAGTTCCAAGTGGAACCTTTGCACATTCTGGACAGGAGAGAAATAACACTTCGGAACAGAGTCATCGCCTAGGTAAAAGTGCAATGGAATCACTTTAGCCCTGAGGAGGCCACTTGGGAGTTGGAAGGAGATTTGCAGAAATTTCATCCAATCTTGTTCCAAGAAAGGGACGAACACTAAGGATAGTGTTTTATTGAAGGGGGAAAGGATGTAACATCCCCAAAAGTAAATTATGTCAAGTCTAAAATTTCTTAGGAAATTATTTCTGTTTTTGGTAAATTCAAAATTGAAAAATTATTTCCATTTATGGAAATTACGAATTACGAATTTAGTTAATTGTAATTGATGATTATGACTGTTGGGAAGAGATCTGATTTGTCCCAACTAACTATTTGACTATGACACTTGTATGAAACAAAATATTTTATAATTATTGGTGATGGACAAATGGAACAACCAAGTTAAAAAAATAGTTGGCCATGACTCCATGAGAGGGGAACATGTTGGAACTACCTCAGGGCTGAATGCGACAAGTGGAAAATCAAGAATTTGGCCATTGGCAGCCCCTAGAAATTAGGGATTTGGAAAGCTTGAAAATTCCCAAGGGGAAAAAGACCTAGGCACAATTGCTTTTGATATCTAGCATATGGGAGGAGGCAGGACATTGCCTAGTATGGTGAGGAAAATGAATGATCTATTGCTTCTATGAAAAGTACTTTATGAGTGTGAGGCAAGGAGAAGTTGTTGAAACTGAAGGACTATTGCTAAGGATGGGTTCTAAATTCGCACTCATGTATTGATGGTCAAGCTAGGGGGTGAATGGGACAAGTAACTTGGTTGTTATGTTCTAAGGTTTAGAGGAACTTGGTTGTTACATTTGTTGTTTGGAAACTAATCAGATATGTTTTATCTATTCCTTCTCTGGTTGAATATTATAGAATTATTAGCTCTTTGAATGCATCTGTTTAAATCTGGATGAGTTTTTATGTTTGTTAAATTTTGATGGAATGAAGTGAAATGTAGGACAAACCCTTACAGTTTTTTAATTGCAGAAGTTGAGAAACCTTTCTGTGTAGCTTGGTTGGGATGGAATTTAATTATGAAAGTATATTGTGAGACAAATCTATATTAAATAGAATATGATTTTGAATACTTTACGGGAGAATCCCCACCGGATAGGTGATTCATTTACGTCTAGATATTCAATTTGTATGTGAACTATAGACTATGCAACGCTAAAGAGATTTCAGAAGTAAAACAAATATTTAAGTGTACATATATATGTACATTCATATCTCTCTAGGACATCCTTTTAATTCTGGACGAATCGTCCTATTAATTTATTGTTGCTGGAATGAAGTAAATATAGTATAATTCTTACAAGTCTTGTTGTATCTAATTAGTAAGACAATTCTGGAATATATTTGAGAGCTTATAATTAAACATATATATATATATATATATATATATATATATATATATATATATATATTATAGACCAAATACACATGTAGAATTAAAGGACTATGATGAATAGACTCTATTGATGTCATTCTGGATTGGAATTTATTACGTACAATAGGAAGTACTATGGATACAATTATATAGAGATGTGTGTGTATATATATATATACGATGATGATGATGATTAACGTCCACTAAGACCTAATTGGTCTATCGGACCTTAAGAGGGTAAGTTATTACTTGTGATTCTTTAGAATTTTGTTTCTGTGCTCGAAAAGCATTAAGAAAATCTTTCCAAGATCACCATACTTTTGTTGAGTTAAGAGGTTAGGAAGGTTGGTAGTGTGATCAATATTTTGAAAATGAGCTCTAATATGGGTATAGGATGGAGAATCTAAGAGAAAGTGCTTTTCATCTTCAACCTTCTTAGTGTCACAAAGGTGGCACACTCTTTCATTCCATGGCATTTTAGGAATTGACCAACACCTAGTTTCACTATGGAGCTCGTGAGAATTTGTTCTTATCTTAGCAATGCTTATTTGTTTCTTTACACTTGGAAAAATAGATAGATAATTTTGATCTTCTAGATTAGGGTTGATTACATCTTTATAATACCTTAATTTTCTTTTTTCCTCTAACTCTTTATCACACCACATTTTTTCCTTAAATTTTTATTTGACATTTTTTTTAATAGTATGTTTATTCTGCAAAATGGTTTTTTCCATTATTCCCCATTATATATATATATATATATATATATATATATATATATAGCTACAGGATTAAAAAATAAATTGTTTGAATTCCTCTATAAGATCCAAAGTAAAACCAAAAATAGTCAAGACAAAATTATTGTTCATAGATACATGTTGCTATTCATTCTGGAAATGTTTATATAACATATCTATTATTCTTAAAGTAGGGAATGTTCTTATTTCCATCTAAAAACCGACTATACAACTTCAATAATTATACATCCATGTTCAGTATATCCCATTCATTTATTTTACACAGTAATAAATTTTTGATCCTTATGCCTTTCCATTAAAATTGAAGATACAAAGTTAAATAATCAGTTATCGTTAGGAATGAACCTTTCACCCACGATGAAAAAATTATAGATTTGAATTGTATCAATCCTTAGAAACATAGGGCACTGCTGTAAGAGAGGTGAAATGAAACCCAAATACCTTTTTCTCATATGGCAGGGGCCTAGATCTAGAAATTTGCATGGTCAAAGTCCCTGTAAGGAATCACAAATCAATATTAGTATCATTTAACATAAGTAAGATGAGAGTAACTTTCAATAGAATGATTATTGATAGGAAAGGTTTATACAGAGTTGCACTTAACTTGTGACTTGGATACCTGGTGTCTTTTCCCTCTCGCGCTTTGGTGGAGCAAACGTCCCAAGCCAAAGGGGAGGGTGGTCCAATTACTTCCTGATGGGTACCCTCGCAATAACAGGGTCCCATCATTAGAATTAGTTACCAAATCATATAAATCAATCTCTTTATAAAATAAAATAAACAAACAACATTAAATTTGAAAATCTAAACTGCATGGGTCGTGCAGTGCGAGTAGGTTGAATGCATTGCTCAAACTTTAAACATAGAGTGAAATGATTTATGATAATGATGTCATCAAAATATAACATGAACCATCTATCTATGCTGAAGAGGATGTTTAATGGAAGTTTAAGTACAGAGTTAATATTCTTACCAAATTTAACATGCTTCGAATGGTGTTTACCACACACAGACCATGATAATAATAGTACAAAACACCTTAACCCAACAATTTATTATAGACTCAAATATTGTATGTTGCAGGGAATTCCTTAATGAATTGTTCAGGACATGGAATACTGACAATATATTATGTATTGAATGGAAATACAATCATTTTTAAGAAGACATCATCAATCGTAAGAGCTTTCTAGTGGCCTGATGAAACCTACAGAAGGGTTGGTTCCCAAGTGAAAAAACATTATAACATGAAATACACAGTGTGGGTTTTTCAACTCCTAGACTAGATCCCCACGTGGTCTCGCAAAGGCTCAACATCAGATAACAATGCATGAAAATAGAGGAACCACAAAAGAATGTAGGTGAACAAGAAAACCCTAAGGGAAAAATACATATGAAACAATGCCTGTGCGAATTCGTTGAAGTCAGAAACAAGAAGGTGGAATGTCGAGTCTTTCAGGAAGATTTAAGGATAGACAACTGATAAGTCTACTTATCCAGGACCAAGAATTACCCAGGGAACAAAATAACGATAATGGGGAAAAACCCTTCAGTTAATGTCACAAGATAATTTGGAGTACAGAGTATTATTTCCACTATAATGAAAACCCCGAAGGTTCCATTCAACCATCAGAACGTAGGAAGTATGATGAATTACCAGGACAGAAAGGTAGACTTACATACTTCCACCATGTGAGAACCCTCCAGGTTGTCGACCTTCCTTGTTGTGAAAACACAGAGCTAATTCAAAACTTCACAAAGAAGAAAACTCATCGAGCCTTGTAAAACCTTTACTATGTAGATTAAATGATTATGGTATGAAGACTAGCTTTGGCCATGTGATGGGGTAGAGATGGCACGATCATATTGGCTGAGGGGTCTAGTGATAGCCTCGGGGTTCGCATTCACACGGTCACTATTAATGACATGTTCAGAGGTTTAACTCATGGCTGACAGGAATCATCGTTTCTTATTTCATTAACACAAAGTGAAGGACAATTTCATTCATGGCACGACACTTTGAGCCACCGAACCCTAACTGCAATCGTGTAGTTAAGACATCGTTCAGTTAAGGATCGGGTTAAATTTGTTGTTATCGATAAGTTGTTAATATAACCTTCATGTTAATGGTAATCGAAAGACCTATAAACAACCAGTAATCAAAGGGGTATACTCCATTCTATTCATCCATATAAAGTAACATTAAATACCTTATGCCCAAGCCGATAACCTTTCAATAAGGGTGTACACTCCCGACCCCATTATATTGTGCATGGTATATGAGTTTATTTTTAAAGTCAAAAGAGGTTTTCCCTTGTGCGCAACCATAAAAGCCTATGCTTAGGGAAGAGTATAGGACAATGAGTCCTAGATATAATATATATATATATATATATATATATATATATATATATATAAGTAATAGAATAACTTAGGATTGAAGGGTATAAAAAAATAAATCTTAGGATGTGGAGAGTAATTCGTATAGGAGTTATGTTCAGTGTGAGTTAAATTAGAGTAGAAATGTTCATAAAATGATCATTCATCGTTTTGATAGTTAGAACATAAGAAATCTCACAGAGATTAACAATGATGATAAATACCTCCTTCTCTTAACTACAAGTTTGCTAGGTTTAAACTGAAGATTAATGTTCCTCAGAAAAAAAAAAAAATATATATATATATATATATATATATATATATATATATATATTATTTGCAAAATTTAAGCTACATTACATATGGTATCAAATAAAAGGTTACAACACTTGGACCTTAAGCATGGCCAAAATATTTACTTAGCACATATTTTCTTGTTTATGTAAATCTAACAAAACAATTATTGCTACAAACAAAAAACATTTTTTTTGGTTGTAATCATGGCAGCCCAGAACAAAGCAGAAATTAGAGTCGAGGAGAATCCTGAACAAAGGCCTCCTGAATATGAGAGGTAGAACAGTGACAAAAGTTCACCTACCTAAGTTTTAGAAACTATTATAAATCTCATTGTTGGGGTGCAAGTTTTCAAAGAAGACAATGAGAAACTGAAAAAGGCACAACAGGAACAACAGGAAATAAATGAAGTCTTGTTGCAAAGTATAGTGACAAAGAAAATAACAAAGGACAATAACCAGGAGGAAGTGGTCAGTAAAAGGGCCTCCAAGAATTCTAGTCCTAAAGCAGAAAAATGGGACAGCTCGTCTGAAGGTACACCTTCAACTGAAGATAAAACAAAAACAAGATGAAAAGGAAACAGGTAGATCACCTTGAGGGAGAGTTTAAGAAAACCAAACCATCTACCTTTGATGGAGAATCCATAACAGAGGAGGAAGTTCAATCATGGTTATTAGACATGAAGAAGTATTTCCAGATATACAACTATTCCAACAATATGAAAGTCAGAATGGCCATCTATAATCTGAAAGGGAAGGCTAGGATATGGTGGCAAGACCTAAAGTTGGCCAAGGGTCTAAGGGAAAAATAGATGCAATGGTCATATTTTAAGAAATTATTTAAGAAACAGTACCTATCTAAAGGTTACTATGAAAGAAAAACCAAATAATTTTATGAACTACGACTCGGTCAAATGGCTATTGATGATTTGATAAACAAATTCCTGGAATTACTAAGGTTCGTGCCTTATATCCGGGAGGACAAAGTGAAAATATAGCAGTTCCTAAGCTATCTAACACATTCCTATAAGGACATAATCAAATTTGATAATCCCAAGTCCTTGAGCAAAGTTTTCAGGAAAGCCTGAATGTGTTATGACCAAGACAAACAATGGTCAAAATTTCTAAAGGCTTAGAAAGATAAGAAACAAGACCGAATGAACCAACGGAAGAAGGGATACCATCCAGATCCTTATTCAAATGCAACAAAGAGTTTTCCAAGGATATATTTTCACTCCAACAATCAGAACACCCAAGGAGGTGGTAAACCAGTAAATCTGGGAACAAAGAAGTTTGGGGACAGACCCCGTGAACCTTTAAACTGTTGGGAATGTGGAGAACCTCATCTAAAGAGGAACTATTTGTGTTTTAATTCAACAACCAGAACTACAGTTCAGTATCTACAGGAATCATCTACAGTGGGGAATGTAGGTAGAAGATTACATTAGATCAATGTAGCCATGGATGGCCGACAAGCTGACCACCAGTCCTCTGTGGTGGAAATTGAAGGTACAATTACTAACAGTTGTATTTTTGTTTTAATTGATCTTGGAGCTACGTTGAGTTATATCACTCCTGGTATAGTGGATTCAAATAAACTGAAGAAAACAAGATTGGAAAATCTTGGTTGGTACAACTAGCAACAAGAACAAAAGGAAAAGTAGTCAATTTTATTTCTGATTATGAGTTGAGTTTAGGTGGTCAAAACATAAAGAAAAATCTGACCATTCTATTGTTAGGGTCTTATGACATAATTATCAGAATGGATTGGTTAGAAAGGCATAAAGCAGTGTTGGATTGTTATGAAAAATCACTCAAGTATAAAGACGAAAATGAAACTGCTAGGACAGTTCAAGGTATACAAAAACCAATCTCTGTTAGATATATTTCAGCAATGCAATTTAAGAAATGCATGAGAAAGGGTTGTCATATTTATGCCATCCAAGTAACAAACCTATTATAAAAAGAAAATAAACCCAGCTTGGAGGATTTTGTCGTATTGCATGATTTCAAAGATGTGTTTGTTGATGAGATACCTGAATTATGCCCAAGGAGGGAGATAGACTTTTCTATCAACCTACTACCTGGTTCAGACCCTATATATAAAGAACACTACCGAATGAGTTTACCAGAATTAACAGAATTAAAAATTCAATTACATAAATTATTAGACAAAGAATATATCAGACCGAGTGTTTCACCTTGGGGAGCACCAATCCTCTTTGTGAAAAATAAAGATGGAACTCTGAGATTATGCATCGATTACAGACAATTAAAAAAAATGAATGTTAAGAACAAGTACCCCTTACCTAGGATAAATGATCTGTTTGATCAAGTAGGTGGGGGAAAGATTTTTTCTATATTGGATTTAGGATCTGATTATCACCAAGTTAGGATAAAAGATGAGGACATAAGTAAAACAACATTCTAAACGAGATATGGATATTACAAATTTGTTTTTATACCATTTGGGCTCACTAACATGCCAACCACATTCACGTGTTTAATGAACAGTATTTTCAGTCAGTACTTGGACAATTTTGGTTTGGTATTTATTGATGATATCCTAGTGTATTATAAAACAGAAGAAGAGCATGAAGAGAACCTAAGGATAGTTCTACAAACTTTGATAAAACACAAACTGTATGCCAAATTCGATAAATGCGACTTTTATCAAAAGAAAATACAGTACCTAGGACATGTAATATCTAAGGAAGGTATTGCAGTCGATCCTAAGCAAATAAGAGCCATCATGCAATGGTCGATTCTGAAGGATGTAGTGGACATCCGGTCATTCATGGGAATCAACAGATATTAATGCGGAATTATAGAGGGCTTTTCCAAGATTTCATACCATATCACATCATTATAAAATAAGGGAACCAAGTTTAACTGGTCACAGAAATATCAGGGAAGTTTTAATAAGTTAAAGGAATTGTTAAGAACCATACCCATTTTAAAGGTAGTCAATCCGGACAAAGACTTCACAGTTTGTATGGATGTGAGTAAAGAAGGAATAGGTGGTGTCCTAACTCAATAAGGGCACGCTATTTGTTATGAGTCCCGAAAACTAAAGGAACATGAAAAAAACTACGTCACTCATGAATTAGAGATGGCAGTTGTAATACGCACCTTAAAGATGTTGTGGCACTACATAATGGGTAGAATTTTTTTTGTTATTAATGGATAACAATGGTGTGAATTTTTTGTTTAGTCAATCGGACCTTAATGCAAGGCAAGCAAGATGGCTGGCCTTCTTGAGCAAATTTTACTTTGAGGTAAGACATATCAATGGTAAGGAAAATAAGGTGGTTTATGATTTAAGAAAAAGAGTTCATGGGTTGTTTGAAATAAACATTAGCAGGGAAGAAAGCGATCTTGAGTAGAGGATAAAGGTTTCAGGTAATAACGACAAAAACTACACTAGAACAATGGTAGAATTATGAGATAACACAAAAAATTCAGAAAAAACAGATCTGAGTTTGTATAGAAAAGGTCGACAATGATTCAAAAATAGAATATACATACTAGATTCGGCGGAATTAAAGTTAACTATATTGGACGAAGTACACAAGACACCATATTCTGGTCACATGAGATACCAGAAGATAGTAACATCACTAAGGAAATTATTTTATTGGCCTAATATGAAGGGAGAAACCGTAAAATACTTAGCTAAGTGTCAAGATTGTCAATAGGTAAAAGTATAACACCAACATGCAGCCGAACTGTTGCAGCCCTTACGTGTGCCAGAATGGAAATGGGACACTATATCACTTAACTTTATTACATGTTTGCCTAGAACTCAAAAACATAATGATTCAATTATGGTTGTAATCGATAAACTTAGTAAGTCTGAACACTTTATTCCTGTAAAGTCTACTTTTAAGGCTATTAGAATCACTGAAATATTCATGAAATAAATTTTTAGACTCCATGGTATTCCCAAAATGGTGATTTCAGATAGAGACGTAAAATTTACATCTGCTTTTTGGAAAGCATTGTTTGTAGGGTTCAATACCAACATTAATTTCAGCACAAGTTATCATCCACAAACGGATGGGTAGAGTGAAAGAACAAAGCAAATCATAGAATATTTTTTATGCATGTACGTAAGAACAAAACCAAGTAAGTGGGAAGACTTCCTACACTTGGTGGAATTTTCATAAAACAATGGGTACAAAACTTCGGCTAAGATGATCTGTTTCGAAGTACTATAAGAAAGAAAGTGTACGAGTCCAATTAGCTAGGATAGCCTAGTTGACAGACTCATGGTAGGACCAAAGATGCTCCAGGAAATGGAGAGCAGGATAAGAAAAGTATGACAGAACTTAAAAGAGGCTCAGGACAGACAAAAAAGTTACACGGAACTGAAGAGAAGACTCCTGGAATTTCAAGTGGGAGACCGCATCTATTTAAAAGTGAAAGCTCAAAAAATTTCACTAAAGGTAGGGAACCGTGCTAAGTTGACACTCAGGTTTTGTGTCCCTTTCGAGATCTTAGCTCGAATTGGACCTGTAGCATACCATCGTGCATTTCCTGTCAATGTAAAAATCCATAATGTATTTTATGTTTCTTTGTTAAAGAATTATGTTCATGACCCTACTCATATGCTCAATTGGAACTTGGTGCAGGTGGAACCAGAAGGCGAATTTGAAGCGGAACCTTTGCACATTTTGGATAGGAGAGAAATAATACTTTGGAACAGAGTCGTTGGCCAGGTAAAAGTGCAATGGAATCACTTTAGCTCTGAGGAGGCCACTTGGGAGTTGGAGGGCAATTTGCAGAAGTATCATACAATCATGTTCCAAGAAAGGCAAGAACATCAAGGATAGTGTTTTATTGAAGGGGGAAAGGATGTAACATCCCCCAAAATAAATTATTTTCAAGTCTGATATTTCTTAGGAAATTATTTTTGTTTTTGGTAAATTCGAAATTGGAAAATTATTGCCATTTATGGAAATTCTGAATTTCAAATTTAATTAATTGTAATTGATGATTATGACTACTGGACAGAGATCTGATTTGACCCAACTAACTATTTGAATATGAAACTTGTATGAAAAAAAATAAATTATAATTATTGTTGATGGACAAATGGAACAGCCATGTTAAAATCAGCTGACCATGACTCCATGAGAGAGGAACATGTTGGAACTACCTCAGGGATGAATGTGAAAAGTGGTAAATCAAGAATTTGGCCATTAGAATCCCATGAAAATTAGGGATTTGGAAAGATGCGAAAATTCCCAAGGGGAAAAATACCTAGGCACAATTTCTTTTGATATATAGAATATGGGAGGAGGCAGGATGTGGCCTAGTTTGCCGGGGAAAATGAATGATCTCCTACTACTATGCACACTACTTTCTGAGTGTGAGGCAAGGAGAAGTTGATGAAAGTGAAGGACTATTGTTGAGGAGGGGTTCTAAGTTCGCCCTCATGGATTCATGGTCAGGATAACGGGGTGAACAGGACAAGTAACTTGGTTGTTCTATTCTAAGTTTGGGAGGAACTTGGATGTTCCATTTGTTGTTCAGAAACTAATCAAATATGTTTTATATGTTCCTTCTCTCATTGAATATTATTGAATTATTGGATGTTAGAATGCATTTTTTTAAATCTCGATGATTTTTTTTGTTTGCTAAATTCTGATGGAATGAAGTGAAATGTAGGACAAACCCTTACATTTTTTTAATTGTAGAAGTTGAGAAACCTTTCTATGTAGCTTGGCTGGTATGGACTATAATTATAAAATTATATTGTGAGATAGATCTATATTAAATAGAATATGATTTTGAATATTATATGGGAGAATCCCTACCGGATAGGTGATTCATTTACATCTAGATATTCAATTTGTATGTAAATTATAGACTATCCAATGCTAAAACTATTTTGGAAGTAAACCAAAGATTTAAGTATACATATATATGTACAGTCATATCTTTGCAGGACATCCTTTTAATTCTGGACAAATCGTCCTATTGATTTATTATTGTTGGAATGAAGTAAATATAGTATAATTCTTACAAGTCTTGTTGTATCTCATTAGTAAGAGAATTTTGGAATATATTTGAGAGCTTAGAATTAAACATATATATATTATTATTATAGATCAAATACACAAGTAGAATTAAAGTACTATGACGAATAGACTGTATTGATGTCATTCCGGACTAGAATTTATTACCTACAATAGGAAGTACTATGGATACAATTATATAGAGATGTATATATAAATATGCATAGTTGGCTATACTAAAAGCCTCAAAATCTTTTTATTACCTATAGTGTAAATTCCATCAGTTGCAATTAATGTCAATGATAATGAATAGTTCAAGTAGTCACAAAATGATGTTTCAAAATGAAAACGACTGGTTCAGACTGTCACAACGAAATTCTAGATTAAAACGATATAGTAGTAAACTAATTGAGGTAAAGAGTATACACCCTGGAACCATATATTTCCGATACACATAGAACTACTACAGTAATAATCAAAAAAGGAAAAGCTACAGGATTAAACAAGAAATTGTTCAAATTCCTCTATAATATCCAAAGTAAAACCGAGAATAGTCAAGACAAAATTATTGTTCACAGATACATGTTGCTATTCATTCCGGAAATTTTTATATAACATATCTATTATTCTGAAAGTAGGGGTTGTTCATATTTCCATCTAAAAACCAACTATACAACTTGAATAATGATACAACCATGTTCATTATATCCCATTCATTTATTTTACACAGTAATAAGTTTTTGATCCATATGCCCTTCCGTTAAAATTAAAGATACATAGTTAAAGAATCGGTTATTGTTAGGAATTAATTTTTCACCCACGATGATAGAATTATAGATTTGAATCATATCAATCCTTACAAACCTAGGGCACTCCTTTAAGAATGGAAAAATGAAACCTAAATACCTTTTCTGCATATGGCAGAGGCCTGCATCTAGAACTTTGCATGGTTGAAGTCCCTGCAAGGAATCAAAAATCAATATTAGTATCATTCAACATAAGTAAGATGAGTGTAACTTCCAATCGAATGATTAATGACAGGAAAGGTTTATACAGAGTTGCACTTAACTTGCAACTTGGAGACCTGGTGTCTTTTCCCTGTCGCGCTTTGGTTGAGAAGACATCCTAGGCTGAACAGCAGGGTGGTCCAAGAAATTCCTGATGGGTACCCTCCCAATAATAGGGTCCCATCATTAGAATTGGTTACCAAATTGTATAAATCAAACTCTTCAGGAAATGAAATAAACAAACAACATTAACTTTGAAAATCCGAACTGCATGGGTCGCGCAGTGCGAGTAGGCTGAATGCATTGCTCAAACTTTAAACATAGAGTGAAATGATTTATGCTAATGATGTCATCAAAATCTAGCATTAACCGTCTGTCTATGTTGAAGAGGATGTTTTAATCGAAGTTTAAGTACATAGTTAACATTGTTTCTTCGAATGGTGTTTACCACACATAGACCACGATAATAATAGTATGAAACACCTTAACCCAAGAATTTATCATAAACTCAAATATTGTATGCTGTAGGAAATTCCTTAACGAATTGTTCGAGACACAAAATACCCACAATATATTATGTACCGAATGGAAATGAAGTAATTTTTAAGAAGACATCATCAATCGTAAGAGACTTCTAGTGGGATGATGAAACCTATAGAAAGGTGTGTTCCCAAGTAAAAACACATTATAACATGCAATACAAAGTGTGGTTTTTTCAACTCCTAGACTAGAACCCTGTGTGGTCTCACAGAGGCTCAACACCAGATAACAACGCATGAAAATAGAGGAACCATAAAAGAATGTAGGGGAACATGAAAACCCTAAGGGTAAAATACATATGAAACAATGTCTATCTAAATTCATTGAAGTCAAAAACAAGAAGGAGGAATGCCTATTCTTTCAGGAAGATTTGAGGATAAACAACTGAGAAGTCTACTTATCCAGGACTAGGAATAACCTAGAGAACATAATAACAATAAGAATTTGCAGTACATAGTATTATTTCCACTATAAGGAAAACCTCGAAGGTTCCATTGAACCATGAGAAAATAGGAAGTATGATGACTTACCAGGATATTCGGGTAGACTTGCATACTTCCACCAAGTGAGAATGCTTCAGGTCATGAACCTTCCTCACTTTCAAAACATCGAGCTAATTTGAAAATTCACAAAGACAAAAACTCATGGAGCCTTGTAAAAAGTTTACTACGTAGATTAAATGACGATGGTATGAAGACTGGACCTCGCCATGTGGTGGGGCCGAGATGGTGCGATCATATTGGTTGAGGGTTCTAGTAATATCCTTGGGGTTCACATTCACAGGGTCACCATTAAGGACCTATTCATAGGTTTAACTCGTGACTGACAGGAACCGTTGTTCCTTATTACGTTAACACAAAGTGAAGGACATCTTCATTCATGGCACGACACCTTGAGCCACCGAACCCTAATTGCTATCGTGTAATTAAGACCTCGTTCAACCCTAACTATTATTGTCTAGTTAAGACATCATTCAGTTAAGGATCGGGCTACATTTTTTGTTATGGATAAGTTGTTAACAAAACCTTCATGTTAATGGTAATCGGAATACCTATAAACAACCAATAATGAAAGCGGTTCTCTCCATGTTGTTCGTCCATTTAAAGTAACGTTGAATACCTTATGCCCAGGTCGATAAACTTTCACTAAGGGTGTACACTCTCGACCACATTATATTGTGCATGGTATATGAGTTTATTTTGAAATTCAAAAGAGGTTTTTCCTTGCGCACAAGCATAGAAGCCTATGCTTAGGGAAGAGTATAGGACTATGAGTCCTAGATCTAATATATATATATATATATATATATATATATATATATATAAGTAATAGAATAACTTAGGATTGAAGGGTATAAAGAAATAAATGTTAGAATGTGGAGATTAATTCATATAGGAGTTATGTTCAATGTGAGTTAAATTAGAGTAGAAATGTTCATAAAATGATCGTTCATCATTTTGATAGTGAGAACATAAGAAATCTCACAAATATTAACAATGATGATTAATACCTCCTTCTCTTAACTACAAGTCTACTAGGTTTAACTTGAAGATCAATGTTCCTTAGAAAATATATATCTTTGGAAAATTTGAGGTACATTATGTATGGTATCAGAGCAAAGGTTACAACACTTGGACCTTATGTAGGGCCAAAATATTTACTTAGCACATATTTTCTTGTTTATGTAAAACTAACAAAACAATTACTGTTACAAACATAAAATATTGTTTTTCATTCGTAATCATGGCAGCCCAAAATGAAGTAGAAATCAGACTCAGGGAGAATGCTGAGCAAAGTCCTTCTGAACTGTGATGGAAGTTCCCCTATCAAAGTTCTGGAAACTATGAGAAATCTCATTGTTGAGATGCAAGTTTTCAAAGAAGAAAATGAGCAACTGAAAAAGGCACAACAACAACAACTAGAAATAAATGAAGTCCTTCTACGAAGTATACTAACAAAGAAAATCCCAAAGGACAATAACGAGGAGGAAAAAGGGGACAATTCATCTGAAGGTACACCTTCAGCTGAAGATAAAACAAAACAGGAAGAAAAAGGAAATAGGTAGATCACCTTGAGGGAGAGTTTAAGAAAATCAAACCAACTACCTTTGACGGGGAATCCAAAATAGGGGAGGAAGCTGAAGCATGGTTATTAGACATCAAGAAGTATTTACAGACATACAACTATTCCAGCAATATGAAAGTTAGAATGGCCATATATAATCTAAAAGGAAAGGCTAGCATATGGTGGAAAGACCTGAAGTTGGCCAAGGGTCTAAAGGAAAAACAAATGGAATGGTCAGATATTAAGAAAGCCTTTAAGAAACAGTACCTATCTGAAATTTACTATGAAAGAAAAACCAAAGAATTTGATGAGCTATGTCTCAGTCAAATGTAGGGATGATTTTAGGGGCTAAATTTCGCTCATGGTCTAATTTTCCATGTTTTTTTCCAAAAATGAGATTCACTATTTTAAAAATGATTTGCCAAATTTCTATAGGATAAAATTATTTTACCTTAAAAATCGCCAAAATGTTATAAAAACTATATGAAATACTTAGAAATTTGAATATTTTTACAAAAATATTGCCAAACATTTATAGTTGACACATGAAGGATTAGTAATATTTTCCATGGTTTCTACATTTTTAAATAAATTTCCATCCTTAAAATCATCCCTGGTCAAATGGCTATTGATGATCTAATAAAAAAATTCCTTGAATTACTAAGGTTCGTGCCTTATATCCAGCAGGACAAAGTGAAAATCCAGCAGTTCCTAAGTTGTCTACCAAAGTCCTATAAGGACAAAATCGAATTTGATAATCCTAAGTCCTTGAGCGAAGTTTTGAGGAAAGTTTGAATGTGTTACGACCAATACAAACAACGGTTAGAATTTCCAAGGGCTTGGAAAGACAAGAAACAAGACCGAATGAACCTACGGAAGAAGGGATATCACTCAGCTCCTTATCGCAACGAAACAAATAGTTTTCCAAGGAAATATGTTCACTCCAACAATAAAAAAACCCAAGGAGGCAGTAAACTAGTAAATCTGGGAATAAAGAAGTTTGGGAACAACCCCCTTGAACCATTAAAATGTTGGGAATGTGGAGAACCTCGCCTAAGGAGGAATTGTCCACGTTTGACTTCAGCAACCAGAACTACGGTTCACAATCTACATGAAGCCTCTACAGTGGGGGATGTAGGAATAATATTACATCAGATCAATACAGTCATGGATGGCCGACAAGCTGACCACTAGTCCTTTGTGGTGGAAATTGTTGAAAAGTCAACAGGAAATGTGTGTCTAATTTATTTTTCCCTTAAATAAATTGAACAATAAATATTAATCTATTATCTCATAATTACTTGAAAATAGTTAATTGAAATGGAAAATTAGTTATCTATAGGAAATTAGAGTTCAAAGGTTGACTGGTGGGACAACTAAGTCGAATTAGTTGTAACTGAGTGATCTGAAGTTATAACAGAGTTGGATGTGTAGTTATCTGAGTTGTGAAGTAGTTTAACTGAGTTAAGTGAGTTAATATCAGTTATACTAGTTGTAACTAAACTTACACTAGTGAGAGTTCGATGAATTAATTATTAATTAATTCACAATCATTGATTTCACATGCAACTGAAGATTTAGCATTGTTAACTACATGCATGTCAGATCCAGTGGAGATCTAGTTGAGATAACCAGTGAAAGGGACATCTTGGCATCAGTTGTGATTTGAGTGAAGTGCACTCATGAAATCACACACATAGTGGATGTGCCCATGAGAAATACGCAGCGTAGGCAAGAGGAATTTAAATTCATTTGCAGGTTTTCCATTAGCAGGGATTGCGCAGAGGAGGCAGGTTGTCTGGGAGTAGTAAATTGGCACATGAATTTGTCAATTTTTGCATGATAGTGTGAGACGATTATATATTGTATAGAGAGATATTGGATTAGAGTTTTGTATGAGATTGTTTCATGATCCCTGATATATACATAGTGGGGTTATTAGATTTATGTTTTACCGCTAAAAACATTTGTGTTATGTGTGATTGATCTTTCTTCTTGATATTGCAATTGGCGATCATTTTTTAAATTCTGCAGGAATATTAGTAGAAGCGATTATGTATTTAACAGTGGCATATAATTGTTATATCAGGATAATCCAAGAAATATATAAATTGTATTGAAATTTCTACATGGTATCAGAGCATAGAAGATTGCAGAAGCTAAGTTTGTGATTGGATAGAATTCGAATTTGCATAATGACTTTCTTGGTGCTACATCTAATTCAAGATCAAAATGGCTTTCAATGGCTTGTGGTTAGAGTATTCACTCAAGGGAATATCGAAATATATTTCTTGGAAGGACAGGATGGAGGCAATACTCGAAGACAATGGCTTGAAGGAATTCATTGACAAAGATGCTCCTAAGCCAGATACTGTAGAAGCTGCAAATCTTGATGCATGGGAAAAGAAAGTGGCAAAGGTGAGGAGGATCCTATTGGAGGGAGTATGAGACCACATTGTATCAAACCTCCATGGGAAATTCACACCATATGTAATGTGGAAGGCTTTGACAGATCTATTCCAAAATAGTAGCGACCATAGGAAATTGGTGCTCAAAGATAAACTCAGGAAGATCAATATGGAGAAGGTCGACTCCATTCCAAAATATCTCACGAAGTTTCTCCAATTTTGGGATGAGATGGGGAGTGTGGGAATAACATTCATTGGTGATGATTTGGTGAGCTTGGTGATCCTAGGACTTCCCAAGAGTTGGCATAGTTATCAAGACTCTGTCAATGGAAGGGAAACATTGCTAGTTTGGGAACGACTATGGTCGGATCTAGTGCAGGAGGAATTCAGGCGGAACACCATAGATGGATTTTCATCAAAGAATGATGATGAAGAGGATTTTTCTTCGGCTTCCAAGGCAAGAAGAGGGAAGGGGAATAAATCCCATTCAAAATATGATTCTATAGTCAAGAAGCTGGATTTGTCCAAAGTGAAGTGTTTTCACTGTCATGAACATGGGCATCTCACTACTAACTGTCCACAGAAGAGGAAGAAAAAAGAAGGTTGTTGGAGCTATAGTTGGTGAGGGCCATACCTCGCAATTTGAACTTTACTTCTCTTTGATCACATGCATGGCTTCAAGTTCATTGGGATTGGTGTGGTATTTGGATAGTGGCGCTTCCTTCCACATGACGGAAGATAAGGACCTTTTAAGTGACTTGGAGGAGAAAGATCTCAAAAATCATATAGAGATGGGTGATGATGGACGATACAGTGCGAATGGAATTGGTTCCATTACCTTTTAGAGGGAGTCAGGTAAACCATTTCAATTAAAAGATATTATGCATGTTCTAGGTCTGAAGAAAAACCTATTCTCAGTCGCAATGTTGGAGGACAAAGGCTATGACGTTGTTTTCAGTAATGGAAAACAGTTTTTGTGACATAAAACAACATGTCAAGTCAAGAAGATAGGGATTCGAGTTAAGAATCTCTACATGCCGGAGGTAGATGGATGCACTGCCATGATGGGCAAGGAAGAAAAATTGGTGAGCTGAGATAAGGGTGAATTATGGCACAGGCGATTGGGCTATCTTCATCATGGAGCCTTGAAAATCATGCAGCAAATAGCTACTGAACTTCCAATGGGAACACTTGCTTAGTTAGATCAGTGCAAGGGTTGCACCATGGGGAAGTATGTAAAGTCCACATTTCCTGAAACAGAGAATTGTGCCTCGGTGATCCCAGAGAGAGTTCACACAGACGTGTGTGGACCATTCTTGGTTGATTCAACAACAAAACATAAGTATTATGTTATTTTTGTTGATGACTTTTCTCATAAATGTTGGATCTTCTTCATGCAAAAAAAGGATCAAGCATTCTCAAAGTTCTGTGAGATTAAAGTATTGGTGGAGAAAGAGTCGAGGCAGCAAGTGAAATCTCTAAGGAGCGATAATGGTGGAGAATACATCTCTAACAAATTTAAATACTTCTGCAACAAAGAAGGATTTCAAAGAAAACTCATAGCGCCTCATAACCCACAACAAAATGGGGTCGTGGAGAGGAATAATAGAATGATCATGGGTGCATCATGAGCGGTGTTGCATGATCAAGGCCTACCAATGCATTTGTGGGTGGAAGCATGAAACACCGTAGTTCATGTGAAAAATCATTGTCCTCATAGAGTATTTTGCATGAGTACACCTCAAGAAGATTTCATTGATAAGAAACTTGATGTTTCTCATTTTAAGATTGTTGGTTCATCTGTTTATGTGCATGTGACCAAGGATGCCAAGAAGAAGTTGGAACTGACTGTTGAAGTTGGGATTTTTGTGGGGTGCACAAAGACACCCCATAATTATCGTGTGTATTTGTCTAAAAATAAGATGACTGTTATGCAACAGGATATAAAATTCGATGAGGGGAAAGCCATGCAGTTGTCCCTTGAGAGGGAGTTGGACTTGCATGCGTAGGAAGAACTGTTGGTTCCCAAATATGTGTCTCAATATGTGGATCAGCCACATGAGGAGGTTCATGGAGTGGAGGAAGTCACTAAATAAGAGACATCCATCAGAACTAGTAGAAAGCGCACCATGGAAACTGATAGATTGAGACTAGATGTTGCACAGAATGTAGGATCCCCTACTTCATAGTGAAGACAAAGATAGTCTCCTAATCGATTTACTAGATACATGTCTCTCGTGAGAAAATGTATTGTGAGTGAACCATATTCCTTTTAGGAATCAGTGAAGGATCCCACATGGGTAGTTGTAAAAAACAATGCATGTGAAATTGTTCCAAGACCAGTTGACAAATCGGTGGTAGGTTCGAGATGGATCTACAAGGGTAAGATTTTAATCATTGTTATTTATGTTGATGATTTAATACTGACTGGTGATGAGTAGTTGATACACTCATGCAAGGAGTACCTTTCAAAGGAGTTTGACAAGAAATATTTGGGCTTCCTTCATTATTTCCTTGCATTGGAAATATGGCAGCGAGATGGTGAAATTTTTGTGTCTCAAGGAATGTATTCAAGGGAGATATTGGGTAAGTTTCACATGGAGGGTTTCAAACCCATGGATACTCCTCTTCCAGGAAACTAGAGGAAAGAGGATGCTACTTCTGGAGAGGTAGTGGATGCTATTGTCTATCGACAGTTAGTGGGTTCGATAATGTATCTAGTGAACACGAGACCAAAAATTTGCTATGTGGTTAACCAGCTGCGTCAAGTGATGGTTAAGCCTGCCAAGCTCTTTTGGAAGGAGGGTAAGCATGTATTGAGATACTTGAGGGGAACATCTAAGTATGGATTATGGTACAAACAGATGGATGAGGTGAATTTGCATGGCTTCATGAATGCAGATTGGTTGGGCATCCTAACGGATAGAAAGAGCACATCAGGGGGAATCTTTAGTATCATATCTATAACTTTTTCTTGGTACAGCAAGAAATAGAGATTCATGTCACTCAGTTCATAGGAAGCAAAATACATGGCAGGGAGTCAAGCTGCATGTGAGGCTATCTGGATGAGAAAGATCTTGGGTGGTTTTTTTGGTTCTCATTTAGATTCGACAGTGATTCATTGTGATAAACTGAGTTGCATTAAACTCTCGATTAATCTTATGTTTCATGATAGATATAAGCATATAGATATCTGGTATCATCATCTAAGATATTGTGTGCAACAAAAGATCATTTTTCTTCAGTACATTCCTATGGAAGATAAGAATGTAGACATTATGATGAAGGCGCTCACCAGGACAAAATTTGAATACCATAGAGACAGGATTGGGGTGAAGGACAATCCATTTCTTGTTGAGAGGGAGTGTTGAAAAGTCAACAAGAAATGTGTGTCTAATTTATTTTTCCCTTAAATAAATTGGACAATAAATATTAATCTATTATCTCATAATTACTTGAAAATAGTTAACTGAAATGGCAAATCAGTTAGCTATAAACAAATTCGAGTTCAAAAGTTGACTAGTGGGACATACAAGTTGAATTAGTTGTAATTGAGTGATTCAAAGTTGTAACAGAGTTGGATGTGTAGTTATGTGAGTTGTGAAGTAGTTTAACTCAATTAAGTGAGTTAAGCTCAATTGTACTAGTTGTAATTGAAATTACTCTAGTGAGAGTTCAATGAGTTAATTATTAATTAATTCACAATCAGTGATCTCACATGAAACTGAAAATTTACCACTATTAACAACATTCATGTCAGATCCAGTGGAGACCTAGTTGAGATAACACGCAAAAGGGACAATTTGGCTATCAGATGTGATTTGAGTGAAGTGCACTCATGCAATCACAAACACAATGGATGTGCCCATGAGCAATGCACATCCTATGCAAGAGGAATTCAAATTCATTTGCAGGTTTTCCATTAGAAGGGATTGCGCAGAGGAGGAAGGTTGTCTGGGAGTAGTAAATTGGCACATGAATTTGTCAATTTTTGCATGACAGTGTGAGATGATTGTATATTGTACTGAGAGCTCTTGGATTAGAGTTTTTTATGAGATTGTTTCATGATCCATGATATATATGTAATATATGATAGTGGGGTTTTTAGCTTTATGCTTTCCCAGTAAAAACATCTATGTTATGTGTGATTGATCTTTCTTCTTGATATTTCAATTGGTGATCATTTTTAAATTCCACAAGAACATTAGTAGAAGAGATTTTGTATTTAACAGTGGCATATAATTGTTAGATCAGGAGAATCCAAACAATACATAATTTGTATTGAAATTTCTATAGAAATTGAACGTAAAATTAATAACACTCGTATTTTTGTTTTAATTGATCCTGGAGATACGTTGCGTTATATCACTCATGGTATAGTGGATTAAAATAAACTAAAGAAAATAAGAAATGCAAAATCTTGCCTGGTACAACTAGCAACATGAACAAAAATAAAGGTAGTCTCTTTTCTTTCTGATTATGAGTTTAGTTTAGGTGGTCAAAACAT
Organism: Picea engelmannii; assembly: GCA_009831015.1. Taxonomy (NCBI): domain Eukaryota; kingdom Viridiplantae; phylum Streptophyta; class Pinopsida; order Pinales; family Pinaceae; genus Picea; species Picea engelmannii. The sequence continues at coordinate 750,375 of ML787969.1, forward strand.
AAAGACAAATTTGAACATTCTACCGTTAGGGTCTTATGATGTAATTATCAGAATGAATTGGTTAGAAAGGCACAAAGCAGTGTTGTATTGTTATGAAAAAACAGTCAAGTATAAAGATGAAAACAACACTACTAGGACAATTGAAGGTATAGAAAAACCAATCTTTGTTATATAGATTTCAGCAATGCAATTTAAGAAATGCATGAGAAAGGATTATGATATTTATGCCATCCAAGTAACAAACCTATTAGAAAAAATAAAATAAACCCAACTTGGAGAATTTTGTCGTCTTTCATGATTTCAGAGATGTATTTTTTGATGAGATACCCGAATTATCCCCAAGGAGGAAGATATACTTTTCTATCGACCTACTACCTGGTTCAACCCCTATATCTAAAGCACCCTACCGAATGAGTTTACCAGAATTAAAAGAATTAAAAATTCAATTACAAGAATTATTGGACAAAGAATATATGAGACTGAGTGTTTCACCATGGGGTGCACCAGTCCTATTTGTGAAAAAGAAAGATGGAACTATGATATTATGCATCGATTATAGACAATTAAACAAAATGATTATCAAGAACAAGTACCCCTTACCTAAGATAAATGATATGTTCGTTGAAGTAGGTGGGGAAAAGATTTTTTCTAAATTGGATTTACGATCTGGTTATCACCAGGTTAGTATCAAATATGAGGAAATAAGTAAAACAACATTCCGAATGAGATATAGACATTATTAATTTTTTGTTATACCATTTGGGCTCACTAATGTGCCAACCACATTCATGTGTTTAATGAACAATATTTTCAGTCAGTACTTGGACAAGTTCGTTTTGGTATTTATTGATGATATACTAGTTTATTATAAAACAAAAGAAGAACACGAAGAGAACCTAAGGATAGTTCCACAAACTTTGTGAAAATATAAAATGTATGCCAAATTTGATAAATGCGAATTTTATCAGAAGAAAATACAGTACCTAGGACATGTAATATCTGAGGAAGGTATTGCAGTCAATCCTGAGAAAATAAGAGCCATCATGGAATGGTCGATTCTGAAGGATCTAGAGGACATCCAATCATTCATGGGAATCACCGGATATTACTGCATATCTATAGAGTGGTTTTCCAAGATTGCATACCCTATCACATCATTACAAAAGAAGGGAACCAAGTTTAACTAGTCACAGAAATGTGAGGACAGTTTTAATAAGTTAAAGGAATTGTTAATAACCACACCCATTTTAAAGGTAGAGGATCTGGACAAAGACTTCACAGTTTGTGTGGATGCGAGTAAAGAAGGACTAGGTGGTGTCCTAACTCAAGAAGGGAACGTTATTTGTTATGAGTCCAGAAAACTAAAGGAACACAAAGGAAACTACGTCACTTGTGACTTAGAGCTGGCAGTTGTAATACATGCCTTGAAGATGTGGTGGCACTACATAATGGGCAGAAAATTTCTGTTATTGACTGATAAAAGCGGTGTGAAATTTTCGTTTAGTCAACCAGACCTTAATGCAAGGCAAGCAAGATGGCTAGAATCCTTAAGCAATTTGAATTTGAGGTAAGACATATCAAGGGTAGTGAAAATAAATTGGTTGATGCCTTAAGAAGAAGAGTTCATTTGTTGTTTGAAATAAACATTAGTAGGGAAGAAAGCGATCTTGAGCAGAGGATAAAGGTTGCATGTAATAACGAAAAAAATTACACTAGAACAGTGGAAGAATTATGAGATAATGAAGAAAATTTAGACAAAACAGATCTTAGTTTGGATAGAAAAGGTCTACTATGATTCAAAAAAAGAATATACATACCAAATTCAGCGGAATCAAAGTTAACGATTTTGGACGAAGTACACAAGAAACCATATTCTGGTCAGCTGGGATACCAGAAAACAATAACAACACTAAGGAAATTATTTTATTGGCCTAATATGAAGGAAGAAACCGCAAAATACTTAGCTAAGTGTCAATATTGTCAGCAGGAAAAATCCGAACACCAGCATCTAGCCGGCATGTTGCAGCACTTACCTATGCTGGAATGGAAATGGGAGACTATATCACTGAACTTTATTACAAATTTTCCTAGAACTAAAAAACATAATGATTCAATTATGGTGGTAATCGATAAAATTAGTAAGTTTGCACACTTTATTCTTGTAAAGTCTACTTTTAAATCTATTAACATCGCTAAAATATTCATAAAAGAAATTTTTAGACTACATGGTATTCCTAAAATGGTGATTTTGGATACAAACATAAAATTTACATCCTCTTTTTGGAAAGAATTGTTTGCAAGGTTGAATAATAGCTTGATTTCCAGCACAAGTTATCATCCATAATGGATGGGCAGATTGAATGAACAAACCAAATTGTATAAGATATGCTACACATCTACGTAAGAACAAAACCAAGCAAGTGTGAAGACTACCTACAGTTGGTGGAATTTGCATACAAAAATGGGTACCAAACTTCAACTAAGATGAGCCCTTTCAAAGTGTTGTAGGACAGAAAGTGTATGACTCTGATTAGCTGGGATAACCCAGTTGACAGACTCATGGTGGGACGAGAGATGCACAAGGAAATGAAGAGCATGATAAGAAAAGTACGATAGAACTTAAAAGACGATCAAGACAGATAAAAAAATTACGCGGACCTGAAGAGAAGACACCTAGAATTTCAAGTGGGAGACCATGTCTATTTAAAATTAAAATCCCAAAAAGGTTCACTAAATCTAGGGAACCATGCCAAGTTGGCACCCATGTTTTGTGGCCCTTTCAAGATCTTTTCTCAAATTTGACTTGTAGCATACCAACTTGCACTTCCTATCAATCTAAAAATCCATAATCTATTTCATGTTTCTTTGTTAAAGAACTATGTTCATGACCCTACTCATATGATCGATTGGAAATTGGTGCAGGTGGAACCATAAGGCGAGTTCCAAGAAAAACCTCTATGCATTCTGGACAGGAGATAAATAGCACTTCGGAACAGAGTCGTCGCCCAGGTAAAAGTGCAATGGAATCACTTTAGCCCTGAGGAGGCCACTTGGGAGTTGGAGGGAGATTTGCAAAAATCTCATACAATCATGTTCCAAGAAAGGGAATACCACTGAGTACAATGTTTTATTTAAGGGGGAAAGGATGTAACATCCACAAAAATAAATTGTTTTCAGGTCTGAAATTTCTTAGGAAATTATTTCCGTTTTTGGTAAATTTGAAATTGGAAAATTATTGCCATTTATGGAAATTCAGGATTTTGAATTTAGTTAATTGTAATTGATAATTTGACAGAGATATGATTTGACCCAACTAACTATTTGACTATGACACTTGTATGAAACAAAATATTTTATAATTATTGTTGATGGAAAAATGGAACATCCAGGTTAAAATCAATTGACCATGACTCCATAAGAGGGGAACATGTTGTAACTACCTCGGGACTAAATGTGACAAGTGGAAAATCAAGATTTTTTCCATTGGCAACCCCTGAAAATCATGGATTTTGAAAGATGTGAAAATTCCCAAGGGGAAATACCTAGGCATAATTGCTTTTGATATATAGCATATGGGAGGAGGAAGGACACTGCCTAGTATGTTGGGGAAAATGAATGATCTGTTGTTGCTATGAACACTAATTTACGAGTGTGAGGAAACGAGAAGTTGCTGAAAATGAAGTACTATTGTTGAGGAGGGGTTATAAGTTCGCCCTCATGGATTTATGGTCAAGCTAGGGGGTGAACGGGACAAGTAACATGGATGTTTTGTTCTAATGTTGGGAGGAACTTGGATGTTCCATTTGTTGTTTGGAAACTAATCAGATATGTTTTATTTATTTCTCCTCTAGTTGAATATTATTGAATTATTGGTTGTTAGAATGCATCTGTTTAAATCTGGATGATTTTTTCTGTTTGTTAAATTCTAATGGAATGAAGTGAAATGTAGGACAAACTCTTACATTTGTTTAATTGCAAAAGTTGAGCAACCTTTCTGTAACTTGGTTGGGATGGAATTTAATTATGACAGTATATTGTGAGATAAATCTATATAAAATAGAATATGATTTTGAATACTATACGGGAGAATCCGTACTGGATAGGTGATTCATTTACGTCTAGATATTCAATTTGTATGTAAATTGTAGACTATGCAACGCTAAAATGATTTTGGAAGTAAAACGAAGATTTAAGTATACATATATATATGTACAGTCATATATTTGTAGGAAATCCTTTTAATTCTGGATGAATTGTTCTATTGATTTACTGTTGTTGGAATGAAGTAAATATAGTATAATTCTTACAAGTCTTGGTGTATCTCATTAGTAAGAGAATTTTGGAATATATTTGAGAGCTTAGAATTAAACATACATATATTATTATACACGAAATATACAGGTATAATTAAAGGACTATGATGAATAGACTGTACTAATGTCATTCTGGACTGAAATTTATTACCTACAATAGGAATTACTATCGATACAATTATATAGAGATGTATATATAAATATCCATAGCTGGCTATACTAAAAGCCTCAAAATCTTTTTATTACCTATAGCGTAAATTTCATCCGTTGCAATTAATGTCAATGAGAATAAATAGTTCAAGTAGTCACAAAATGAAGTTCCAAAATGAAAATGACTGGTTCATACTGTCACAACGAAATTCTGGAATAAAACGATACAGTAGTAAACTAATTGAAGTAAAGAGTATACACCCTGGAACCATATATTTTCGATACGCATAGACCTACTGCAGTAATAATAAAAAAAGGAAAAGGTACAAGATTAAACAAGAAATCGTTCGAATTCCTCTATAAGATCCAAAGTAAAAGTGGACATAGTCAAGACATAATTACATTTCACAGATACGTGTTGTTATTCATTCTAAAAATGTTTATATAACATATATATTATTCTAGAAGTAGGGACTGTTCGTATTTCCATCTAAAAACAGACTATACAACTTGAATAATGATACAACCATGTTCAGTATATCCCATTCATTTATTTTACACAATAATAAGGTTTCGATCCTTATGCCCTTCCATTAAAATTGAAGATACAGAGTTAAAGAATTGTCTATCGCTAGGAATTAACTTTTCACCCACGATGATAACATTCTATATTTGAATCGTATCAATCCTTAGAAACCTACGACACTCCTTTAAGAGCGGTGAAATGGAAACCGAATAACTTTTTTGCGTATGGAAGGGGCATGCATCTGAAACTTTGCATGGTCGAAGTCCTTGCAAGGAATCACAAATCAATATTAGTATCATTCAACATAAGTAAGATGAGTGTAACTTTCAATAGAATGATTAATGACAGGAAAGGTTTATACAAAGTTTCACTTAAGTTGCGACTTGGAGACCTGGAGTCTTTTCCATATTGTGCTTTGGTTGAGAAGACGTCACAGGATGAAGGGGAGGGTGGTCTAAGAACTTCCTGATGGGTACCCTCGCAACAATAGGGTCCCATAATTAGAATTGGTTACCCAATCGTATAAATCAAACTCTTTAGGAAATGAAATAAACAAACAACATTAACTTTGAAAATCTGAACTGCATGGGTCGCGTATGAATGCATTGCTCAAAATTTAAACATAGAGTAAAATTATTTATTCTAATGATATCATCTAAAGATAACATGAACTGTTTGTCTGTGTTGAAGAGGATGTTTTAATCGCAGTTTAAGTACAAAGTTAACATTCTTTCCAAATTTACTAGGCTTTGAATGGTGTTTACCACACACATACGATGATAGTAATAGTATGAAACACCTTAACCCAAGAATTTATCATAGACTCAAATATTGTATGCTGCAAGGCATTCCTTAACGAATTGTTTGGGACACAGAATACCCACAATATATTATGTATTGAATGGAAATACTGTAATTTTTAAGAAGACATCATCAATCATAAGAGCCTTCTAGTGGCCTGATGAAACCTACAGAAGGTTGGGTTCCCAAGTAAAAAAGCATTATAACATGGAATACACATTGTGGGTTTTTAAACTCCTACACTAGAACCCTGCGTTGTCTCACAGAGGCTCAACACCATATAACAACGCATGAAAATAGAGGAATCGTAAAAGAATGTAGGGGAACACGAAAACCCTAAGGGTAAAACAAATGTGAAACAATGTCGGTCCAAATTTGTTGAAGTCAGAAACAAGAAGGCGAAATGTTGAGTCTTTCAGGAATATTTGAGGATAAACAATCGAGAAGTCTACTTATCTAGGAACGGGAATAACCGAGGGAACAAAATAATGATAACAGCGGGAAACCCTTCACTGAAAGTCACAAAAGAATTTGCAGTACAAAGTATTATTTCCACTATAACGAAAACCCTGAAGGTTCCATTCAACTCTCAGAACATAGGAAGTATGATGACTTACTAGGAAAGTCGATCAGACTTGCATACTTTCACCAGGTGAGAATCCTCCAGGTCGTCGACCTTCCTCACTGTGGAAACACAGAGATAATTGGAAACTTCACAAAGACGAAAACTCATCGAGCCTTGTAAAACCATTACTACATAGATTAAATGACGATGGTATGAAGGTTGTCTTTAGCCATGTGATGGGGCAGAGATGATGCGATAATATTGGCTGAGGGGTCTAGTGATAGCCTCAGGTTCGCATTCAAAGGGTCACCAATAAGGACCTGTTCATAGGTTTAACTCGCGACTGACAGGAACAGTCGTTCCTTATTGCGTTAATGCAAAGTGAAGGACAATTTCATTCATGGCACAACACCTTGAGTCACCGAACCCTATCATGTAGTTAATACATCGTTCAACCCTAAATATTATCATCTAGTTAAGACATTGTTCAGTTAAGGATCAGGCTCAATTTTTTTTTTATGGATAAGTTGTTAACAAAACCTTCATGTTAATGGTAATCAGAATATCTATAAACAACCAGTAATCAAAAGAGTTCGCTCTATTTTGTTCGTCCATATAAAGTAACGTTAAATACCTTATGCCCAGTCCGATAACCTTTCACTAAGGGTGTACACTCTCGACCCCATTATATTGTGCATGGTATATGAGTTTATTTCGAAAGTCAAAAGAGGTTTTCCCTTGCACGCAAGCATAAAATCCTATGCTTAGGGAAGAGTATAGGACTATGATTCCTATATCTAATATATATATATATATATATATATATATAATTAATAGAATAACTTAGGATTGAAGTGTATAAAACAATAAATGTTAGAATGTAGAGATTAATTCGTATAATATTTATGTTCAGTGTGAGTTAAATTAGAGTATAAATGTTCATAAAAATATCTTTCATCATTTTGATAGTAATAACATAAGAAATATCGTCCCGAGGTGTAGGACAGTCGGTGACGGAGTGTGTTGTTAAGCCACTCTGTGATGTTAAAGTCACCGGTTCAAAACCTGTGGGGACAAAAAGTCCAACCATGTTAAGGGTTGGTGTGGCTCAGGCCGGGTGTGATCCCCAGGTGATTTTGACGGCTTAGATGCCCCTGAGTCGCGGATTCTCAAGCCACAATTTAATCGCGTAGCCAACAGGTCCCGCACAAATTAACAAACAAAAAAAAAATAACATAAGAAATATCATAGAGATTAATGTTGATGATAAATACCTCCTCTTAACTACAAGTATATTACATTTAAATTGAAGATTAATGTTCCTCAGAAATATATATATATATATATATATATATATATATATATATATATATATATTTGGAAAATTTGGGGTACATTACAATCATTCTATTAGTTTTCCTCAAAGAGATATCCCCTTGATCCCAAATATATTGGATGAATATGAAAATGTTTTGTAGGTTTTCCATGGTTTCACTATCCTTTCAACATAAGAAATATATTCCTCATCCTGAGAATCCATGACAAATGAACTTGTCCCTGGTTAGGATTTTCCCATGGGTCACCAACCATAGAAAGGTCTCTACATTCAACCATAGATTAGTCCCTCAAAGTTTCCTCCAAATATCCTCGTCTAGGAGAGAGGCATGTTCTTTCATCAAGTAATTTCCTTTAAAATTGAATCCTTGAACTACTTGATAGCCCCATCTAAGCTTGTTTGTAAGCACCTTCGAACAACTACAAGGGAGGCCTATTATGTAAAGGGATGTGATAAAGGTTGAGGAGACAATATCACCAATCATCGGGACTCTTATCATCCTACCAAGAGAGGTCGATAGTGTTTCCATGGGCTACAATTAGAAATTATTTGAGAGGAAGGAGGCCTATGTTGTCCTAAAACTTAGGATGTTTCTTCTAGGAATCTTCCCAAAAGAAGGTAGATTTTCCATATTTGATTTCCTAGAAATAATGATCTTGAATGAGAGATTTAGTCTTCTGAGATACATTCCAAATGATGGATCCATTTTGAGTTTGATTCATCCTTATCTGGTTGTGTGAGAATATATTGGAAGAATTGTTTCTTTCCAAAGGGAGATCCATAGTTCCCCTTTATTTTGTAGCCATATTCACCAAGTATTTCCCATTGAATGCCATTGAGAATGTCTATATCTATGATACCAAGCCCTCTTTTGAACTTTAAGGTACATAGAGTATCCCAAAACACTAACACCCATTTTCTGATGGAGTTAGTCCCTCATCACAAAAAATTGCATTGAAGGGTCGGAATGTATTTAATAATGCACTCGGGGGAAGCTAAGACTAAGAAGAGATACAAAGGAATGGCCTGAAGGATGGATTTGAGTAGAATGAGCCTGCTAGTGATGTCGAGAGATTGTAAAGTCTAATTGGATAGCTTGTTGTGAAGGTGAGACAAGATATCCTCCTAAGAGTAATTGCATGCAAAAAAATCTAGGAGAGCGTCTCCCAGATATTTGGATGGAAGGGATCTCCTAGAGAAGCCAAGGATGCATGAGATATGGAGTTGAATAGGAAGGGGAGTGTTGAAGAAAAAAAAATTGGATTCGAGATGATTAATAGAAATGCTAGAAGATTCCATAAAATTTTCCATAATTTCTTTGAAATCTATGACATCCTTGGCTAAGGAATCCCATTAACATCGTATGATTTCCAAATTGGTTATGAGATAGAGGTGAGGAATAATCATGTAGATAAATTCCTCAAAGACACTAGGACTTAATGTCAACTTTGATGCTTTGTCCAAGACCTTTATCCATGAGGATGAAAATAAAGGAGGAGAGAGGGTCATCTTGTTTGCTTCCTTGGGAATGCATGAAAGAGTGTTAGGGGGAGTCCTTAGTCAGAATAGAAAAGAAGGATAATGATATGAGTTGGAATACCCAATTGACCCAGTAGGAATGGAATTCGAAGGCCAACAATATTTATTTTATGTACTCCCAACTTAACTTGTCAAATTATTTTGACATGTCCAATTTAATAAGCATTCCCAAGGTTTTGGTATTTTTCAAAGAGTGGACTACCTCATTGGTGAGGATAATGCTATCCAAAATTTGACATCCTTCTACATATCCATATTATTTTGTTCCCACTGGGAAAGGAATAAGAGGTTTCGGGGGAGATGTGAGAACTTTGGTAATAATTTTGTAAATGAAATTACATGGTTAAATGGGACATAATTGAGAAGGATCAATTGATTGATATTCTTTGGGGATGAGGGTAAGGAAGGTGGAATTCAAAGAAGCCTTTATTCCAGATATTCTTTGTGATTCAGAGAGAGGAGCACAAACATTCAATTTAATAATAGGCCAACAATGATAAAAGAAATTAGTGGTAAAGTCATCAATTTTGGGAGATTTTCCATGGGTAAGGATCATAATAGAATATTATACTTCATATAGAGATATGGGGCACATTAGATAGTCATTATATTCATTTTTTACCAGCTTCAATATATGTCAGGTAATGGAAAGGATGCAGTATGATTCGTATGATTCGTATGGTTGAGGTTTAAATAATAGAGTATTGAAAAATGAAACAATTTAGTGTTCAATATCAAGATGGGTTGTAATATTATTACCTCGGGAGGAATTGAATTGAGTGATTTGATTATCATGTTGTCTTTGAACCATGAAGCGGTGGAAGAGTTTGGTATTGAGCTCCCCCTCCTTAAGCCACAGAATTCTGCATTTTTGTGTCCAGAGAATTTCCTCATGAGAGTGCCTTTACTCCAGTTATCTAGATATATGTTCCTCTTCTTTGATGAAATCCTCATTCCATCCTTGAGAGAAGGCCTTTTGTTGCAACTCTTCCATTTGAGTTTCCAAGTGCTTTATTTCCTAGAAAAGATTTCAAAAGACCTATTTATTACAGAATTTAAGATGGAGCTTCATGGATTTGAGGAGCCACTGACTGTCATACATCAGGGTTCCACTTGGTGAGTCAACCTCCAACTACCATTTTTGAATATTCATCTAGATGTACAGATGTATGAGCCAAAAAAATTCAAACCGGGTTGATTACAAGGAGAACCTTGACCACCAATATTGAGGAAAATGGTTTGGTGATCCAAGCCCATTGCAGGAAGAATATTGACCTCCATTTGGAGTCTAGAGAGCATGAGGGATTCTGAGACCAAGAAATATTCCAATCTATGAATGATCTGTTGACTGCCTCTTATTCTATTATTCCATGTAAAAACAATATTATTAGTCTTTATATCTACTGTAATGAGATATAGAATGAAGGAATGGAAGACGTCATTGTCCTACTCTAGATGATGGATTCCCCCTTTTCTCTCCTTAAGAGAAGGATGAGATTAAAGTCTCTTCCCATAATCCAGAAGTGAGCACCTATAATATGAAAGAGAGTTTTCAGAGCGTGAAAAAAATCTTATTTCTTCAGAAGTTGATGGGGGATGTACACATTGGTGATAAAGCCCAAAGAATATTCCCTATGGGACTAAATATAGCTGAAAGGATTCTTGGAGTAGCAAAGAAATTTTCCAAAGAGGTTGTAGCAGGGTTCCAAAAGATGGAAATGCATGTTGTGACCCCATTGTCATTTAGGGCTTTAGAATACCCTATTTTCCAAATTCTCTTGACAATACTATTTAAGAAAGAGATAAAAAAAGTAGTTTCTTGCAAGAGAAAGATATTGGGAGATTCATAAATTACTTTGTTTTTCAAGATCCTTTTCTATCTCTTGCCATTGAGACCATGAATATTCCATGAGAGAACATTCATTGGAAAATTGAGGTGAGGGAGGGTTGGAAAGAGTCTGTGATAAACACATTCTACCATTAAATTCACCAAGATGTCACTTATTTCTTGAAGAAATTGTAGATTGGATTTTATTCCCCTGCACTTATCATCCTTTTGATTTTTATTGAACACTTTTGGCTTCTTAGTATGGATTCCCAGGGTGGAAGAGGATACTTTATGGGGGATTCATACTATAGGTTTCATTTCCTTTTTGAAGAGGGTCTATTGAACCCTTTGCGTGTGTTCCAGAGGAATATATTTGATATCTTGGAACTGACAAGCATCTATTATGCTGCAATGTTCCCCAAGTTTACCAAATAAAAAAAAATTCTTAGGGAAATTAAATCTCTTTCTCTTTGAACAACTTATATCGAAAGACCTACTGTTATTATAAATAGGTAGTTGTCATTACTATCAACTTTTCAAGGTTTATATTTTCTAGTTATTGACATAATTAACTAACATTATAACTGATTTTGTCTCTAAGTTATTTCCTATTGCACAGTAATCATACACTCAAAGGGTCAAGGGTAAATTCGTTATACCCCAGACTCTCAGATTACCCACATATCTTAAATAAGAATCAAGGATAGTAAATCCCCAATAACATTATGATCCTTTATACATATCTATGTATATGTATATGTATTCATGTTAGATTCACGGAGGGAGAACCCCACTCGAATTACAGAAAATATTTAAGCATAGACATTAGCCCTATCTTACAGGTCTAAACAAAGTGGATTTTAAAACATAGATTGTTTTTTTAAAGTTAAGGTTCATTGCATCTATCAAAGACTTGAAACCTTCTATCTCTGTGTGCTCTGATCACTTCTCAGTTTGCGGGCGCTATCTCCTCTTCATTAGCCCCTTCATTCAAATTCCCTTAGGATAATGCACGATTGTGGGCGCAAGCAAGAGTGGTTTCAAACCAACCTGATTTTCACCCCACAATCTTCATCTAGCTGACATGTACCCCATCACCAACACAGTGGTTGAAAAGGAGGCTCGCTCAAGGAAATTTATCCTCCACACAAGTTTCGGCTCCACAATTCTCCCCGTCCGTCGATCTCTTGCCTCTCGGTGCTGCTTTCGATCAATGATTGCTATCAATCCTCGTTCCACCCTTTTCCTCTCTCCACACATATCCCCAGATATCCACAGTATTTTGACACTTAACTCCCCATATCTCCACGATCTGGCGACACACAACTCCCCTTTGGATCAATGACTATTATTGAATCTTCCTTTCCAGCCTTCGCGAATTTCAACTCTCAACTCCACTCTCCTCTGTGTGAAAATCTACCTGAGTGGAAGATCTATTTCCACCTGTCCCCTCGAATCCATGGCTAAGATCTCCTCCACGGATTTGGCCTTCAGGAATATCAAATATCAAGTCCTTTTCCTTCTCTTTAAAAAAGAAGAATCCTACCACATGTCCTCTTACATCGGACGACCTAGAATTACTTTGGTTCTTTGCCCAGAGTCCACAGATCTTCACCATGTCACCTCTCTGGATCTAACGACTCAGTTTGATTTCAGGTGATCTGACGGCTCAGATATGTTCCATCACTCTGAACTTTTGATATCTCAAATCTCAATCTCTCGTCCCTACTGATTGGGTATCTCCTAGAGTTCTATATCTAGTGCCACATGTCCTCCTTCGCATCGACATTTCTCATCATTTCTGGGACTCCAGCCTTCGACGATTTCAAGTCTCAACAGCCATGAGTCTTCGGAGTGAATCCTTCTAGAGTCCACGATCTGGTGACACCCATACAAGCTATATCAATGACTAATGTTTTCTTTGGCTATTCGGCTTTGGTTGTTTCAGTTCTAAAACTTAAAACTCCAGGGTAACTCTCTCTAGATTATGCGATCTAGTGACAAGTGTCTCGTAGCAGATCGACGACTCTCAGCTCTTCCTCTCTCTGGGATTCGGTTGTTTCAACACTTCAAATTACGCCTCCTTATGGATCTCCTGACCTGTTGACATGTATCCTCTCTGGATCCAATGGTCTAGACTCTCCTTTCGCAAATCGATATTTCACGACTTGTGACTTCCAAGTTAACACTTCCTCCACATTCCCCACTTTCAAAATTTCTACATTTTTGGAGCGCCCAAATCTGATGGCTTGTGCTCCTTTGGATCTAATGGTTCAGATCTTCTCTTCATGTATCAAGACTTTGTGTTTCGCGAAGTTGGATCGGTGCTCGCTTCCCTGCTCCCGATCCTCAATATCCCAAAATTCTCCTTGGACAATCGACGATCCAGATCTCTCCTCAATCAACGACTCAAATTAAATTGTGATTTCACATCTCACAAATCCTCACGAATCCGCCCTTTGACCTTTCCACTCTGCAATTCAGCGAAATGTTGATCTTTTTCCATGTGTCCCCTTTCGATGGACGGTCCCAATGATTTCGGGATTTCACGTTTCAGGGTTTTCAAAGATTTCACTCTACTTCTTCCAAATCTTCTGGTTTGCAAAATTTCGATAATTCCTTCCAACTAACCAGTGCACTAATTCTCCAAGATATAACGTCTTGAAATATTTCCACTTCTCCTAAATGGATATTAACCCTTGATCTTCCTTCGATTACCTTGAATTTATGTGCTCCACCTTTAGACACTTCAACTCTTCAATTAAAACCACTTAGACACTTTTCTAAGTGTTTCCTCTTGAGAATTAAAACCACTATTCCTCCTAAAATTTGTTTTCTCTTTCTTTCCTAACTTGGGATATTTCAAACATTTCAAAGACTACGTCTTGCATATTTCTCTTGTGATCCCTGCAACTTTAGGTCTCGTCTGTGTTTCTGAAAGCATTGTCCCTCTTGAGATTTCGTCAATGAAACATGACTTCGGCCCTGCGCACAATTGCACTCTCTGTGTAGCTTCACATTATCTCTCCTGATATTTTGAATGTCAAAAGAGTCTTGACCTTAACCTTCTTGCAAGTACACTCGATCTAACGACCGAGATTCTGTTGAAAATGATACGGATCTACACTAGAAAATTATTATCTTGGTATTTTTTATACCGCGATCCTATAAATGGCTGGTTAAATTTATCTCTAATCCTTAAATAAAATGATAGAGGGGAAACCCCTACTGGAGGCGATTTCGCTAAATAGTAGTTATGATCGCAGGTTTTATGTAGAGTTTGAAGACTCATTTAAATATTGGACCGACCTTGTAATAGGTAACAGGTTTCTGTATCTAAATACCTAGACATCTTCTCCTTAGATTATCAAAAGAAGAGAAACTATAACCTTTTTCTATAATTAATGCAATCAGCTAAAGAGGAAATTACTTGAAAAAATCGAGAAAAGGTTTCCTGTGTAATAGATGTTCATGTAGCTCGGAAAATAAGTATAGGTAATAACACACATACAGATATATATTTCAATTCCTATATTCACTCAACATTTAATTTGGTAATTGCATAATTTAAACATTTCTTAATATCAGCCATAGATTGATCCGGTAATTACTTCCTATTGTATCCAGAGATTAAATCACATGAATAGGAGAACTTTAACACTTTTGTTAACAATAATACACACCGTAGTTCTTATTAACTCTACTCGGGAAACTTCCATACATTTGTCAACAGTTAACACATACAACAGTATTTCTTGGCTCTACTCAATGCATAAATTTAACTTTAAAGACTTATTCAATAATTGATTTCCTTCTACCCAGCAAGTAGATGTAGTCTATGAGTCATTAATCAATAGACATTTAACTAGAACTAAGTAAATAAATTCTATTGATCTTTAATCAACAGAACGATCAACCAGGGAAGAGTAGAAGAACATATCTAAACAAATTGTTGGGACAACAAATGGAACAGGCAAGATCCACCCAATTGTAGAACAAAATAGCCAAACTACTTGTTCCATTCACCCCCTAACCTAACCATTAATCCATGAGGGTGAACCTCTAAACTCCTCTTTTTCTATAGTCCTCTTTCAGATCCCAATTCTCCTTGGCTCACACTCAGAAATAGTGCTCATAAAAACAAGTGACAGTCTTTTCCCAAATCTCAAATTATCCTTGCCTCACACTCAGAGTTAGTGCTCGTAACAAAAAGTCTGTCTTTTTCCCCCCATCATACTATGTTGTTTCCTCCCTCCTCCCATATTCTATATATGCAAAAGCATCTTGTGCCTAGGTCTTTTCCCCTTGGGAATTTTCGTAGCTTTAGAAATCCCTAATTTTCAGGGGCTGCCAATGGTCAAATTCTAGATTTTCCACTTGTAAAATTCATCCCTAAGGTAGTTCAAGCCTGTTCCCCACTCATGGAGTCATGGTCAGCTGATTTGAACCTGGTTGTTCCATTTGTCTCTCAACAATAAATATAAAAAATATTTATCTCTTACAAGTGTCATAGTCAAAGAGTTAGTTGGGCAAATCAAATATTTGCCCAGTCAGTCAAAAAAATTAATTACAATTAACTAAATTCCCAAAATCGAAATTTCCATAAATGGAAATAATTTTCCAAATTCGAATTTTCCAAAAATGGAAATAAATTATTGAGTACAACATTGTCCTCGATGTTTGTTTCTTTCTCGGAACAGGGTTGGATAACATTTCTGCAAATCTTCCTCCAATTCCCAAGTAGCCTCCTCAGGACTAAAGTGCTTCCATTTCAATTTTACCTGGGAAACAACTCTGTTTCGTAGTGCTATTTCTCTCCTGTCCAGAATGCGCAAAGGTTTCGCTTGGAACTCGCCTTCTGGTTCCACCTGCACAAAGTTCCAATTGATCATATGAGTAGGATCATGAACATAATGTTTTAACAAAGAAACATGAAATACATTATGAATTTTCAGATTTGCAGGAAGTGCAAGTTGATATGCCATGGGTCCAATTCAGGCTAAGATATCGAAAGGGCCACAGAAATTGGGTGCCAAATTGGCACAACTTCCTAGATTTAATGAACTTCTTATTTCTTTGAATTTTAAATACATGTGGTCTCCAACTTGAAATTCCCGGTGTCTTCTTTTCAGGTCCACGTAACTTTTGTTGATCCTGTGCCTCTTTTAAATTTTGTTGTACTTTTCTTAGTGTACTCTCCATTTCTTGGAGAATTTATGGTCCCACCATGAGTCTGTCAACTGGGTTATCCCAGCTAATCAGAGTTGTACACTTTCTTTCATACAGTACTTTGAAGAGGCTCATCTTAGCTAACGTCTCATAACCATTATTGTATGCAAATTCCACCAAGTGCAGGAAGTCTTCCCACTTACTGGTTTTGTCCTTACGTACATTCATAGAATATCTTATACGATTCAGTTTGTTCATTCAGTCTGCCCATCCATTTGTATATGGTAGCTTGTGTTGAAATTCAAGTTAGTATTCAATCCTACAAGCAATTCTTTCCAAAAGGTAGATGTAAATTTTACGTCCCTATCCAAAATCACCATTTTTTGGAATACCATGGAGCCCAAAAATTTCCGTCATGAATATTTCAACGATGTTAATATATTTATAAGTATATTTTATAGGAATAAAGTGTGGAAGCATGTTAAGCTTATCAATTACTACCATAATTGAATCATTATGTTATTTAGTTCTAGGCAAACCTGTGATAAAATCCAGTGATATAGTTTCTCATTTCCATTCTGACACAAGTAGAGGCTGCAATAGGCTGGCTAGGTGTTGGTGTTCAAACTTCACTTGTTGACAATCTTGGCACTTAGACAAGTATTCTGATGTCTCGCCTATCATATTAGGCCAATAAAATAACTTCCTTAGTGTTGTTACCGTTTTCTGGTATACCGGATGACCAGAATATGGTTTCTTGTGTACTTCGTCCCACACTATTAACTTTAGTTCAGTAGAATCTTGTATGAATAATATATTTTTGAATCTTATTAGACCATTTATGTCCAAAATCAGATCTGTTCTGTCTAACTTTTCTGCATTATTTTGTAAATCTGCTACTTCTTTAATGTAGTTTTCATCATTATTACTTGCAGCCTTTATCCTTTTCTCAATGTCTCTTTCATCCTTGCTAATGTTCATCTCAAAAGACCCATGAATTCTTCTACTTAACACATATGACACTTTGTTTTCCTTACCCTTGATGTGTCTTACCTCGAAGTCAAATTCGCTCAAGAAGGCTAGCCATGTTGCTTGCCTTGCATTAAGGTCTATTTGACTAAACACAAATTTCAGACCATTGTTATCAGTCAACAAAAGAAATTTTCTGCCCATTATATAGTGTCACCACATATTTAATGCATGGATGATAGTTGCTAACTCTAAGTCATGAGTGACATAATTTTGTTCATGATCTTTTAGTTTTTGGGACTCGTAACAAATGATGTTCCCTTCTTGAGTTAGGACACCTCCCAAACCTTCTCTTCTAGCATCCACATAGACAGTCTTTATCCAAGTCTTCTACCCTTAAAATGGGTGTCGTTGTTAACAATTCTTTTAACTTATTAAAATTGTCGTGACATTTCTGTGACCAATTAAACTTGGTTCCCTTCTTTTGTAAAGATGTGATAGGGTATGAAATCTTAGAGAATCCCTCTATAAATCTACGATAGTATCTGGTAATTCCCATGAATGACCGTATGTCTACTACGTCCTTAGGGATATGATGGCTCTTATTTTCTGTGGGTTGACTACGATACCTTCTTCATATATTACATGTCCTAAGTACTGCATTTTCTTTTGATAAAATTCATGTTTGTCGAATTTAGCATATAGCGTGTTCTTTCTTAAATTTTGCAATACTATCCTTAGATGTTCTTTGTGTTCTTCTTCATTTTTAGAATATACTAGGATATCGTCAATAAAAACCAAAACAAACTTATCCAAGTACTGACTGGAAATATTGTTCATTAAACACATAAATGTTTTTGGTGCATTAGTGAGACCAAATGGTATAACAACAAATTTGTAGTGCCCATATCTTGTCCTAAATGTTGTTTTATTTGTGTCTTCATCCTTTATTCTAACCTGGTGATAACCATATCTTAAATCCAATTTAGAAAAAATATTTTGCCCGCATACTTGATCAAACAGATCATTAATTCCAGGTAAGGGGTATTTGTTCTTAATAGCCATTTTTTTAATTGTTTGTAATCAATGGATAATCTTAGAGTTTTTTATTTCCTTTCAACAAAAAGGATTGGTGCTCCTCACGGTGATACACTTGGATGAATGTATTCCTTGTCCAACAGTTCTTGTAGTTGAATCTTTAATTATGTTAATTTGGGTAAACTCATTCAATAGGGCGCCTTAGATATAGGAGCTGAACCAGACAACAGGTCGATAGAAAAGTCTATCTCTCTCCTTTGGGGCAGTTCAGGTATTTCGTTGACAAACACATCTCTAAAATCATGCAGGACGACAAAATTTTCTAAGCTAGGTTTATTTTCTTTTTCCAACAGATTTTTCACTTGGATAGCATAAATCTGACAACCTTTTCTCATGCATTTCTTAAATTGCATTCTTGAAATCTGCCTGACTAAGACTGGTTTTTGTATGCCTTGTACTGCCCTAATTGTGTCATTTGCGTCTTTGTAATTGAGTGATTTTTCATAACAATCTAAAACTACTTTATGCCATTCTAACCAGTCCATTTCGATAATTATATCATAAGACCCTAATCGTAGAATATTCAGATTTATCTTCTTCTTTTTTACCACCTAAGATGAACTCACACTCATAAATAAAATCAGATACTTTTCTTTTTGTTCCTATTGCTAGTTGTACTAGACAATATTTTGCATGTCTTGTTTTCTTAAGTTTATTTGAATCCACTACACCAGGAGCAATATAAATCAAAGTAGCTCCTAGATCAATTAAAACACAAACACGAGTATTGTTAACTTTACCTTCAACTTCCAATATAGTGGACTGATGATCATATTGTCAGCCATCCACGACTGCATTGATTTGATGTAAATTTGTTCACACATTTACCACTGTAGAGGCTTAACGTAGGTTGTCAACCATAGTCTTGGTTGCAGAAGTTAATCGTGGACAGTTCCTCCTTAAGTAAGGTTCTCCACATTCCTAGAATTTTAACTGTCCTCTAGGGCTGTCCCAAAACTTCTTTGTTCCCAGATTAAGTGGCTTACCACCTCCTTGGGTGTTCTGAAACTCTTTCCTTGTAAAATTCTTTGTTGCATTCCGAAAAGGGGCTGGTTGATCTCCCTTCTTCCATTGGTTCATTTGGTCTTGTTTCTTGTCTTTCCAAGCCCTGGGAAATTTTGAATGTTATTTGTATTGGTCATAACACATTCGAACCTTCCTGAAAACTTCACTTAAGGACTTTGGGTTGTCGAATTCAATTCTATCCTTATTGTATTCTGGTAAAAAACTTAGGAACCACTAGTTTTTTACTTTTTCCTACAAATATAAGGTACGAACATCAATAATTCCAAGAATTTGTTTATCAGGTCATCCATACTCATTTGACCAATTCGTAGTTCATAAAAATCCTTGGTTTTTCTTTCATAGTAACTTTTAGATAAATATTGTTTCTTAAAGTATTTCTTGAAATCCGACCACTCCATCTGTTTTTATTTTAGGCCCTTGGACAACTTCAGGTCCTGCCACCATATGCTTACTTTTCCTTTCAGGTTATAGATCAACATTCTAACCTTCATATTGTTGGAATAGATGTAGATCTGGAAATACTTTTTTTATGTCAAGTAACCATGCTTCCACCTCATCTCCTGTCCTCGATTCCCCGCTAAAGGTGGATGGTTTGATTTTTTTAAACTCTCCCTCAAGATGGTCCACATGTTTCCTTTTCCTTCCTATGGTTGTTTTATCTTCTACTGATGGTGTACCTTCAGAACAGATGTCCCTTTTCCTCCTTCAGGACCAAAATTTTTGGAGGCCCTTTGGTGGACCTCTTCTTCCTCATTATTGTCCTTCAATATCTTCTTTGTTACCATGCTATGCAGTAGTAATTCATTTATTTTTGTTGTTCTTGGTGTGCCTTTTTCAGTTTCTCATTGTCTTCTTTGAAAACTTGCAGTTCCATAATGAGATTTCTCATGGTTTCTAGAACCTCGGTAGGTGAACTTCCATCACTGTTCTTCCTTGGATCTTCATAAGGTCTTTGCTCATGATTCCCCTTCAGTCTGATCTCAGCTTCATTCTGCGATGCCATGATCACAACATAAATAATGTTTTTCTATTTGTAACAGTAATTGTTTTGTTAGTTTTTTCATTAAATGGAAAGCATCTGCTAAGAAAACATTTTTGGCCCTGTTTAAGGTCCAAGTGTTGTAAACTTTTCTCTGATACCATATGCAATGTTCCCCAAATTTACCAAATAATTTTTTTTCTTAGGGACATTAAATCTCTTTCTCTTCGAACAACTTATCTTGAAAGACCTACTGTTATTATAAATAGGTAGTTGTGATTACTATCAAATTTCCAAGGTTTATGTTTTCCACTTATTGACATAATTAACTAACATTATAACTGATTTATCTCTGATTTATTTCCTATTGCATAGTAATCATGTACTCAAAGGGTCAAGGGTAAATTCTCTATACCCCATCCTCTTAGATTACCCACATATCTAAAATAAGCATCAAGGATAGTAAATCCCCACTAACTTTATGATCCTTTCCACA
>ML787969.1:771182-783918 GCA_009831015.1 Picea engelmannii
TGTGTGTGTGTGTGTGTGTGTGTGTGTATTCACGTTATATTCACAAAGGGAGAACCCCACTCGAGTAGCCCTATCATACAGGTATAAACGAAGTGGAGTTTAAAACATAGATTGCGTGCTTAAAGTTAAGGTTCGGGGAATCTATTGTAGAATTGAAAACTTTTGTCTCTATACGCTCTGATCACTTCTCATTTTATGGGCGATAGATCCTCTTCACTAGCCCCTTCATTCATATGCCCTTAGTTTGTGCCCTTGTGCTAATGCACAATTGCAGGCGCGGGAAGAGTGGTTTCAAACCAACCTGATTTTCGTCGCACAATCCTCCTCTAGCTGACACATACCCCGTCACCAACACAGTGGTTGAAAAAGAGGCCCGCTCAAGGAAAGCTATCCTCCACACAAGTTCTAGCTCTGCAATTCTCCCCGTCCATCGATCTCCTGCCTCTTGGCATAGCTTCTAATCAATGGTTGTTATCAAGCTCCGTTCCTCCCTTTTCCTCTCTCCACGTGTCTCCCTACATCTCCATGATCTATCGACATGTAAGTCCCCTTTGGATCCATGACTATTGTTGACTCTGCCTTTCTAGCCTCCGAGATTTTCAACTCTCAACTCCACCCTCCTCTGCATGAAAATTGCTCGAAGTGGAAGATCTATTGCCACATGTCCCCTTGGATCCACGACTAGGATCTCCTCCACAGATCTGTCCTTCAGGGATCTCAAATCACAAGTCATTTTCCTTCTCCTTAAAAAAACAGAATCCTGCAACATGTCCTCTTAAATCAGACGACCTAGAATTACTTCGAGTCTTTTCCCATAGTCCAAAGATATTTGCCACATCTCCTCTCCAGATCTGACGGCTCAGATTCACTTCAAGTGATCAGACAACTCAAATTTGTTCCGTCTCTCTGGACTTTTCAGATCTCTTGGAGTTCTAGATATGGCACCACGTGTCCTCCTTCGCATCGATGGTTCACATCATTTCTGGGACTCTGGCCTTCGACAATTTCAAGTCTCAAGAGCCACGAGACTCTGGAGTGAATCCTTCTGGAGTCCACGATCTAGTGACACCCGTCCAACCTAGATCAACGACCACCATTTTCTCTGGTTGTTTGGCTTTGTATATTTCAATTCTCAAACTGAAAACTCCAAGGTAAATCTCTCTAGAGTTTGTGATCTCGTGACAAGTGTCCCCTCGTAGATCGACGGACCTCAGCTCTTTGGCTCTCTAGGATTCAGTTGTTTTGTCACTTAAACTTATGCCTCCTTCTGGATATCTCGACCCATTGACACGTATCCTCTCTGGATCCAACATTTCAGAATCTCCTTTCACAAATCAAAATTTCACGACTTGTGACTTCCAAGTTAACACTTTCTCCACATTCCTGACTTTCGAAATGTCGACATTTTCAAAGCAACCAAATATGATAGCTCACTCTCCTCTGGATCTAAAGTTTGAGATATTCCCTTTGTGTATCAGTCACGTTTCGCGAAGTTGGATGGGTGCTCACTTCCCTGCTCCCAATCCCTGATATCCCAAAATTATCCCTGGATAATCAATGCTCCAGATCTCTCCTCGATCAACAGCTTGGATTAAATCATGATTTCAAATTTCATGAATCCTCAAGACTCTGCCCTTTGACCTTCCATTCCACGAGTTAGCGAAATGTTGATCTCTTTCCACGTGTCCCCTTTCGATGGACGATACCGATGATTTCGAGATTTTGGGTTTCGGGGTTTTCATAGATTTCACTCTGCTTCTTCCAAATCTTCTAGTTTGAGAGATTCCAATAATTCCTCATGACTAACCATTGCGCTGATTCTCCAAGATCTAACAGCTTGAAATATTTTGGCTTCTCCTAAATGGATCTTAACCCTTGATCTTCCTTCGATTACCTCGAATTTCTATGCTCCACCTTTAGACACTTCAACTCTTCAAGACTTAGACACTTTTCTAAGTGTTTCCTCTCGAGACTTAAAACCACTATCCCTCCTTAGCTTTGTTTTCGCTTTATTTCCTAACTTGGGAGATTTCAAACGTTTCAAATACTATGCCTTCTATATTTCTCTTGCGAGCCCTGTAACTTTAGGTCTCGTATGTGTTTCTGAAAACATTGTCCCTCCTTTGATTTCATCAATGAAGCATGACTTCGGCCATGTGTACACTTGCGATCTGTGTGCAGCTTCGCACTATCTGTCCTGATCTTCCGAATGTCGAAATACTCTTGACCTTAACCTTCTTGCAAATACACTAGATCTAACGACCCAAATTCTATTGAAAATGATGTGGATCTACCCTAGCACATTATTATCTTGGTAGTTTTTATACCAGGCTCCTATAAACAGCTGGTTAAATTTATCTTCAATCCTTAAAGAAAAGGATAGAGGGGAAACCCCTACTGGAGACGATTTCCCTAAATAGTATTTATGATCATAGGTGTTATGTAGAGTTTGAAGACTCGTTTAAATATTGGACCGACCCGGTAATAGATAATGGGTTTCTGTATCTAAATCCATGGACATCTACTCGTGAGATTATCAAAAGAAGAGAAATTGCAATCTTTTTCTATAATTAATACAGTCGGCTAAAGAGGAAATTACTTGCAAAAATCGAGAAAATGCTTCATGTGTAATAGATGTTCATGTAGCTTGAAAAATCTGTATAGGTAACAACACATATAGATATATATATTTCAATTCTAGTATTCACTCAACATTTCATTTGGTAATTTCACAATTTAAACATTTCTTAATATCAGTAGCCACAAATCGATCCGATAATTACTTCTTATTGTATCCAGAGATAAAATCACATGAATAGAAGAACTTTTACACTTTCGTTAACATTAATACACACCACAATTCTTCTTAATTCTACTCAGGAAACTTCCATACATTTATCAACGATTAACACATACAACAATCTTTCTTGGCTCTAATCAATGCATAAATTTAACTGTAAAGACTTATTCAATAATTGATTTCCTTCTACCCAACAAGTATATGTATTCTATGAGTCACTCATCAATAGACATTTAATGAGAACTAAGTAAATACATTCTACCAATTTTTAATCAACAAAAAGATCAACGAGGGAAGAGTAGAAGAACATATCTGAACAAATTGTTGGGACAACAAATGGAACAACGAAGCTCCACCCAACCATAGAACAGAACATTGAAACTTCTTGTTACGTTCACTCCCTAGCCTGACCATGAATCCATGAGGGAGAACCTCGAAACTCCACTTTCACTATAGTCCTCTTTTAGATCCCAATTCTCCTTGCCTCATACTCAGAAATACTGCTCATAATAGCAAGTAACAGTCTTTTCCCAAATCTCAAATTCTCCTTGCCTTGCACTCAGAGTTAGTGCTCGTAACAGCACGTCCTTCTTTTTCCCCATCATACTAGGCAGTGTCCTTCCTCCTCCGATATGCTATATATGCAAAAGCATCTTGTGCCTAGGTCTTTTCCCCTTGGGAATTTTCGTAGCTTTACAAATCCATGATTTTCAAGGGCTGCCAATGGTCAAATTCCATATTTTCCACTTGTAAAATTCATCCCTGAGGTAGTTCAAGCTTGTTCCCCACTCATGGAGTCATGGTCAGCTGATTTCAACTTGGTTGTTCCATTTCTCTCTCACCAATAAATATAAAAATTATTTGTCTCTTACAAGTGTCATAGTCAAAGAGTTAGTTGGGCAAATCAAATCTTTTCCCAATCAGTCACAAAAATTAATTACATTTAACTAAATTCTGAAATTTGGAATTGCCATAAATGGCAGTAATTTTCTAAATTTGAATTTGACAAAAATGCAAAATAAATTCCTAAGTATTTTCATACTTCAATAATAATTTATTTTGGGGGATATTACATATTCCCTGAAGATCCATTCAGTTTTAGGTTAGTTTGATCTTCTTTCTCTTGTTGTATTGTAATATCTTCCAAAGGTGGCATATACAATAACAGTTCTAGGGTTTTGGGAAGCTTAGGGTCCTCGAGGTTGGAGGGAGGATTAATTGGCCATTTGGATGATGGGACCGACGTGACCGATGACTTCCCATTGAGATTCTATGGAGTATTTATTAGGATCTCGTAATTGTTTTCAGTAGACAATGTTTTCGCCTCTTCAAAGGGAATGTATTTATGATTGGATGTTCTATTAGAAGCGATCTTGGTGAATCCTTCAATATATTTCTTAGGTTCACATTTAGGGGACTTAGTAGATTGAGGAGGGGGAAATCTATATAGAGGTGGCCATGCTTATGACAATGAGGCTAGTTGAAAGGCATGTATTCATAGTCCAAATATTGGATCCAATTTGAATCTTGATATGTAAGACAAATGCACTTAGGAATATAAACATAGATATCCATATATATAGAAATCCTTGCATAGGCCATGTATCTTCCTTGCTTGGTGGATTTTTCTAATTTGACATAGATACCAAGAGTATTCCCAATTCTTGCAAGGATTTCTTCCTCCCAATATTCCTGTTGTAAAGAATACAATCTGACCCAAAACTAAACTGGGCATAAGAGAATTATTCCTTTTTTGGATGAAATTTCTCCATCAAATAGCTAAGATGCAAACTAGAATAAATAGGGTCCGTTTTCAAAAAGTATTTCATGATCCGTGTGGTCATGGAAAATGGATGTAAAAAATCCATTGGAACTGAGCTTGAGTTCATACATGTCTTGGGGTTTAAGTGTGAGACAATGAGATCCCTCTCTATAGGCCAGAGTCCAAGGAATTTCCCATGATGGCATGATCCCTCATATACTAAACATAATTTTCCACACTCTATGAGTGAATCTCATACCTAGGCATGTCACTTTCCTTTGGTATACATTGGACTAGTTTCAATTTGAGGGTTTCTTTATTTTTCTGAAAAGGTTTTGCCATTTGGACATCCTCTTCTAGTAATGCTTATGTATTCCCTTGTGAGTGAAGATCATATCCCATTGGATGTCCCTCAGAGACACTTAGAGTTTCAGCTTGAGCTCAAGAGAACATTCTGGAAAGAAGAAGAGGGGTCTAGCCCCTAAAGCACATTTAGGGTTATTGATCAATAGATTGCACAATCTTAAATTTTCTAGCTTTTAAGAACTTTTCCATTTAACTTCTATGCATAACCTATAAAATCACTTTCAAAATAAATAATAAAATTATATCAATCCTCCCTTTACCCAATTTTCAAATAAATTTTCAAAATAAATGGCAAGAACTCTATCAATCCTCCTATGATTAAGTGATCTAAATATATAATATTAATAAAATATGATAAACATTATGATTATATCAATTTATTTCTTTATTTAATTTTGTATTCACTATTTCTATAATTACTGTACAATTGTTAATAACTAAATTAAGATAGAACATTTTACCTTCAATCTACAATCTTCTAATTATCTTTTAAAAAAAAACTAAAAGCCCATCAATCTTCAAACTCCAAATCATTAAAAAATAATAAAACTCATCAATACTCCATCTACACAAACTCCAAATTAATTCAAAAATGTCAATCTATACATCATTTAAAAATAATAAAACCCTTCAATACCACATATACACAAACTCCAAATTACTTTAAAAAAAAATGGTAAAAAAAATGGTAAAATGGTAAAAAGCTAATAGGTCTACCTTAATTGAAGTGATCTAAAATTATTTTCCTTTGAAAACTGATTGCTCACGATATAACCAAAAAAACCATATATAATACCACTTCAAATTAATATTCACACACAAAAAGTTATATGCCCAGGAGGTAGTACTTGCCCTTACCTGACAGATTCAAATCTTGGGTACTGAAAATTCTACAGTAATATTGGGTGGTTTTGCCGATTTCTGACTGAATAATATAATATTGGGTGGTTTTGCCATTCTAATTTGAATTCGGTGATTTCGACAAGGAGCGCGACAGAGAAGAAGTTCATATTAACATGGAGCGCGACAGAGAAGAAGTTCGGAATTCCGAATTCAGCACTCCAGATTCAGCAACACCCAAATTATATGGAATTCCAGATTCAGCTGGCGTGAAATCATGCAACATGTACAGGAGAATACATATAACTTCAATTTCGAACATGAAATTATCATCAGGTTTGCGATGAATGAAGTTGGAAGTAGTAATGCTTCAGAAATAGTGGATGGTTTGTGGGACGTTATAATTAGCTGGGAGGACAATTCAAACGGTGATGAAGTGATGTGCGTAATTTGCTACGATAAATTTAAAAATGGGGAGGGTGCAAACGGTGATGAAGTGATGTGCGTAATTTGCTACGATAAATTTAAAAATGGGGAGGCATGCAACCATCTGTATCATTCACACTGCCTTCTCAAATGGTTTAGTCGTAAAATCTCATGTCCCATATGCGGAGATGAACCACTTTCTACACAACGATGAGCCTGCACTGTTGCTCTGTTTACTTTTATTTTGTGCATTGTATATTTTAAATAGTTTGGGCACTCTTTCCTGGCGTCTTCCATGAAATATGATAATAATAATGTATCTCACGTTAATGTTGGGATACAAACTTATGAAGGAAACAACAAACTTAACTTAGAACAAAGAAGGAATATAGAAAATGAGGTAAGCCATAAAAATACTCGGCTCTTAAAGATTATAATTCTAAAGGTAGAGAAAAGCAATGAATAATTCTAAAGCAATGAAAATGGGTCAGTGATCCAAGTCCACTCCACGACCTGTATTGGCCTTCATTTGAAGTCTTGAGAGCATGAGGGATTATGAGAGCAAGAATATATCCAATCTATAGGCGATCTGCTGACCACCTCCCCTTCTATTATTTCATGTAAAACCCCCATTAATGGTTTCTATATTTACTAGAAGGAGATCTCAAATGGAGTTGAAGGCATCACTCTCTTACTTCAAATGATGGATTCCCCTTGGAAGTAGTAATGCTGCACAAATAGTCGATGGTTTGCGGAACGTTATAATCCGCTGGGAGGACAATGCAAATGGTGATGAAGTGATGTGCGTAATTTGTTACGATAAATTTAAAAATGGGGAGAGTGCAAAACAATTGGCATGCAACCATCTGTTTCATTCGCACTGCCTTCTCGAATGGTTTAGTCGTAAAATCTCCTGTCCCAAATGCGGAGATGAACCACTTGCTACACAACAATGAGCCTGCACTGTTGCTCTGTTTACTTTGATTTTGTGCATTCTACATTTCAAATAATGTATCCCACGTTAAATTTGGATATGAATTTGTAATTTCTTAATCATTATTATGTTTCCTACCGTTGGAATTTTTAAATACGCTCTCTCTAACGGATAGTAGTTTAAATAAATAGTATCGGTTGTAATTTCTAAATACGCTCTCTCTAATGAACGAATAGTAGTTTAAATGAATAGTATCCGTTGTAATTTATAAATTCTCTCTAACTAATAGTAGTTTAAATACTATCCGTTGTAATTTCTCACTAATAGTAATTTAAACAAATAGTATTTTATAAGTTTTGAAAATATTAAGTTTTTATTTTGTATTTCTAAATACTCTCTCTAACAAATAAACATGAGGAACAATGACATTATAATTATAAAACTTCTAAAGGCAAAAGAAATGTAGTGATGAAGAAAACAATAAACTTAACTCAGAACAAAGCAGGAATATAGAAAAAGAGGTAAGCCATAAAAATACTATAGGTAGAGAAAAGCAATGAATAATTCTAAAGCAATGAAAATGGGTCAGTGATCCAAGTCCACTGCAGGAAGAATACTGGCCTTCATTTGAAATCTTGAGAGCACGAGGGATTATCACCTAAATCAGGGCAAAATAAATAGAAAAGATGCAAACAGACTAAGTGGAAGAAATAGGGTTTGTTATAAAAAATTCTCTCATGATCCTAGCGGTCATTGAAAATGGTTGTAAAAAAGCTTTTGGAAACAAGCTTGAGTTCATAATCGTATTGGGGTTTCCAGCGTGAGTTAATCTAGGAAATGAGATTCCTCTATGTAGGCCAGAGTCCAAGGAATTTCCTAATGACCGCATGATCAACATAATTAACCACCCTCTCTTAGCGAATTCCATACCTAGGCATGTTAGTTTCTTTTTGGCATAATTTCAATTTGAAGGTTTCTACATTTGTCTAGGAAGGTTCCGCCATTTGGGCATCCTCTTGTCGTATTGCTTATTTAGTCCCTTGCGATTGAGGATGAGATCATGTTGGATGTCCCTAAGAGACAAGGTTGGAGTTTCGCCTGGAATCGAGGAGAACATTCTTGAAAGAAGAGGGGTCCAACCCCCGAGAGTCTGACCGTAGTTGCCACAAGACCGAGGGCTTCACAGATCCAAAGTGCAGCTACGGTTTTAATTTAAAATTTTATTAGTATATAATATTAATAAAATATGATAAACATTTTGACTATACCAATTTATTTCTTTATTGAATTTTATATTCACTATTTTTACTATACAATTGAATATCATCATCTTTAACATTAATTAATAAATAATTAAGATATACCATTTTACCTTCAAACTACAATCTTCTAATTATCTAAAAAAAAAAAAACTCATCAATCCTTCTTTCTACACAAACTCCAAATCATTTAAAAAATAATAAAGCCCATCAATAATTAATAATGTGTGCATGTTTAATAACCATTGTCTACTTTGAAAAGTGAAGTGATCTAAATATATAATTAATAATGTGGCCATGTTTAATAACCATTATCGCTTTGGAAAGTGATTTCTCATGATATAACTAAAAACCATATATCATACCATTTCAAATTAATATTCCTACATAAAAAAAGTTATATGCTTGTTGGGTCACCAAAGTACCATCCTTTCACTTCACTTTTAACCATATTCCGCTTTCCCATACCTTTACATTAAACCATTTTCATGATTACATGGGTTTTAGCATATTATTTTCCAATGCATCTATTTTAGTGTTTTTGAGTGAATTTATGATTCAATATTAGAAAAATGACATGTTTACACTTATATATGAAAGTGGGATGAGTTTCATGATGTTTACAGGTGTATTTGAAGACTCCAACCAAGTCAAATTTGACCATCAAACCTCAAATTCGAATTTCCTCTTCAACCCCTTGAAGATTTGATGAAGATTTGGAGATTTACTCAAGTATCTTTGATGGAGATTAATCATGAAAGAGAGATTTGTGAGAGGATTTGTAGAGATATCACTTGATAGGTGTGAGAACATGGTTGTAACCAAATGAAACATTTGTGGATCTAAGTTATCTTAAATTTTTGTATAAATAGGAGTGCCTCCTCCATTTCAAAGGGAGGACTCCTAGAGCATTGTGTCCAACTTATGATGTAATAAGAATCAAGCTTTCTTCTCACATCATCTTTCATTCTCTAGTTTAGATTTAGAATTCTTTAGTTTATGTGTTACTTTGTTCTTGGGAGAATTGAGCTCACTCCAAATAGATCATAGTAGCATTTTCTTATTGTTCTAATACATTGAATAAGTTTATATGATTTATTGTTTTTATTAGAATTATTTGATGATCTTGATTGTTGATAGGTTTTTTGAAACATTACGAGAAGACCTCTTGTAAGGGAGCTAGTGTTTTCATGCCTACAACAACTAAGCCTCTTTAAGTGTATTCATTTTCAATGCATGAGTGTTTACTTGATGATCTTGATTGTTGATAGGTTTTGTGAAACATCACTAGAGGACCTCCTTTAAGGGAGCTAGTGTTTTCTTTTCTACAACAACTAAGTCTTATTAACTGGAATGAAAGATTTAGGATTTGATTGAATTTTCTTAGATTAGAGTTAGATGCCTATTCCCGTACACATTTTTCTATCATCATCACAAGCTTGTGAGCATCCCTGGTTGATAATTAAATGAATGAAATTTAAGCAATTGAATTACCCAACAATACCCTCAAGAAATTTTGAGTCTCTATTCCTGTTGAAACCTAGGTTCAGAATCACCCTCCCCACTTTATTTTCCACCTTTTAATCCTTGTTGCCAGCTCAAATAGACCATATTTCCTCTTCTAGAATGGCCATGGAATCCCTCACTATCTTGTCAAATTTGGAATGATAATTCTATGTCGCTTCCTTGACCACAAGGGTGAATTTGGTTTTGTGCTTGGATTCCTTCCTTGCCTTTCATTTCCTAAGCTCCATAAGAGTCTAAAAATCCAACTACAAACCCCATCTCCTTTCAACTCGCCTAGACACCGACTTCCACTGCTATAGACCTATTATATTCAAAGTGAAATTAAGAATCATAGAACTCACTAGACGAGGAATAAAACCAAATATCTTACCCATAATTTGAGGCTTCATCCCATGCGTGGATATGATACCCACGAGGATATAGTTGTTCCCCTCATCAATATTCCTTAAAGGAATCATAATGATTAACCAGTGATGTCCTATTCCAATCACGGTCGAAACAACTCTCATTCACAACCAGAGTAGGGAAGGTGGTATGGACCAAAGGCTCCTAGGATATGGTGGAAGGAAAACCATCAGACAACCCCCCCCCCTTTCTTGTAATAACTTCCCTCGTGTCCACCACCTACGATATTAGCATGGATAGATGAGCCAAAAGTCACCCCATATAGGTGATTTCCATCTAAAAGAGCTAGGGAATGGCATCGTTGTTGCGAGGATTCATTCACTAGGTCATACCAACTATAGTCAAGGGGGGAGGAGTGATGGCAGACACCTTCATTGGATAGAAAATATGCAATCTTATTAGCATGTATTTTGACATGTGAGGGAACTAAAGTGCTTGTCCTATGAATGGAAAAAAGGATAATATCAATAAGACACTCAAGTCTCCATTTTTTTTAGATATTACTCGGTGATTATCTGTTCTAAAGGAAAGTGAGGAGGTTAATGGTAACAAATGAATCAACCTCTACTATGATTTTATCATACTGGTTGGAATGATAAATATTCAAACCTTGAAACATGTCCCATATTTTGGCTGCATTGGTAATGTTGGAACCAAAACATACATAGAATACAACCTATGTTATCTCTGAAAACACAACCAAAGCGAGTTGGACCTAGGTTTCCTTTAGAAGCCTCATCAAATTTTAATTTGACAAATCTTTTTGGGGGAGGGGACCAGGAGCTAGGAGAGGAAGAAATAATGGGGGGAGATGAAAGGAGTGGAGGTGGGGATATAAGTAGGGGTTAACTAGTTAAGCAAGATTTGACTCTCCCAATCATCACAATCAATATAAGTCTCATGTCATTTTCCTGTGAGTACTATCTATAATATGTCTTGCTTGCTTCTGGACCATAGAGTACAGATATAAAGGTACTTGTCCTTGAAAATATTTCAATTACATTCCTTCCATATATCCCACAATAGGAATCCCCAAAATATCTTCCATATTTTATTCATAAGGGGACATTTAAAACCTTGAATCCTCGAGGAGGAGATAGTAATCTGAATGGAGTCCATCGTTCTATCAGTTTTCCTCAAAGAGATATCCCCTTGATCCCAAATATCTTGGATGAATATGCAAGTCTTTCGTAGGTGTTCCATGGTTTCACTATCCTTTCCACACAAGACAGATATTCTGGTCCTGAGAATCCATGACAAATGAGTTGGTCTCCGGTTAGGATTTTCCCATGGACCACCGGCCATAGAAAGGTCGCTACATTCAACCACAGATTAGTCCCCAAAATTTTCCTCCAAGTATCATCGTCCGGGAGAGAGGCATTTTCTTTCAAGTAATTTTCTTTAAAATTGAATCTTTGAACTACTTGATAGCCCCATCTAAGCTTGTTTGTAAGCACTAGGGATGTTTTAAGCTTGTTTGTAAGCACTAGGATGTTTTAATTTTCTAGAGAAAAAGATCATCTTCCAACAACTACAAGGGAGGCCTATTATGTAAAGGGGTGTGATCAAGGTTGAGGAGACAAGATCAACATTCATTGGGACTCTTATAATCATGCCAAAAGAGGTGGATAGTGTTTCCATGGGCTACAATTAGAACTTATTTGAGAGGAAGAAGGCATGTGTTGTCTTGAAACTTAGGATATTGCTTCCGGGAATCTTCCCAAAAGATGGTAGATTTTCCATATTTGATTTCCTGGAAATAATAATTTTGAATGAGAGATTTATTCTGTCGATATCCGTTCCAAATGATAGAGCCATTTTGAGTTTGATTCATCCTTATCAGGTTGTGTGAGAATATATTGGAAGAATTGTTTATTTCCAAAGGGAGATCCATAGTTCCCCTTTATTTTCTAGCCATCTTCACCAAGTATTTCCCCTCGAATGCCATTGAGAATGTATATATCTCTGAGACCAAGACCTCCTTTGAAATTCCAGGTGCATAGACTATCCCAAAACACTAACACACATTTTCTGATGGAGTTGGTCCCTCGTCACAAAAAAATTCATTGAAGGGTTAGAATGGACTTAATAATGCCATGGGGGGGAGATAAGACTAAGAAGAGATACAAAGGAATGGCCTGAAGGATAGATTTGAGTAGAATGAGCCTGCTAGTGATGTTGAGAGATCTAAAGTCTAATTGGATAGCTTGTTCTGAAGGTGAGACAAGAGATCCGCCTAAGGGTAATTGCATGCAAAAAATCTAGGAGAGGGTCTCCCAGATATTTGGATGGAAGGGAGCTCCTAGAGAAGCCAAGGATGCATGAGATATGGAGTTGAATAGGAAGGGGAGTGTTGAAGAAAAAAAATTGGGTTTCAATATGATTAATGGAAATGCTAGAAGATTCCATAAAATTTT
>ML787969.1:784018-800067 GCA_009831015.1 Picea engelmannii
GAAAAATGACATGTTTACACTTATATATGAAAGTGGGATGAGTTTCATGATGTTTACAGGTGTATTTGAAGACTCCAACCAAGTCAAATTTGACCATCAAACCTCAAATTCGAATTTCCTCTTCAACCCCTTGAAGATTTGATGAAGATTTGGAGATTTACTCAAGTATCTTTGATGGAGATTAATCATGAAAGAGAGATTTGTGAGAGGATTTGTAGAGATATCACTTGATAGGTGTGAGAACATGGTTGTAACCAAATGAAACATTTGTGGATCTAAGTTATCTTAAATTTTTGTATAAATAGGAGTGCCTCCTCCATTTCAAAGGGAGGACTCCTAGAGCATTGTGTCCAACTTATGATGTAATAAGAATCAAGCTTTCTTCTCACATCATCTTTCATTCTCTAGTTTAGATTTAGAATTCTTTAGTTTATGTGTTACTTTGTTCTTGGGAGAATTGAGCTCACTCCAAATAGATCATAGTAGCATTTTCTTATTGTTCTAATACATTGAATAAGTTTATATGATTTATTGTTTTTATTAGAATTATTTGATGATCTTGATTGTTGATAGGTTTTTTGAAACATTACGAGAAGACCTCTTGTAAGGGAGCTAGTGTTTTCATGCCTACAACAACTAAGCCTCTTTAAGTGTATTCATTTTCAATGCATGAGTGTTTACTTGATGATCTTGATTGTTGATAGGTTTTGTGAAACATCACTAGAGGACCTCCTTTAAGGGAGCTAGTGTTTTCTTTTCTACAACAACTAAGTCTTATTAACTGGAATGAAAGATTTAGGATTTGATTGAATTTTCTTAGATTAGAGTTAGATGCCTATTCCCGTACACATTTTTCTATCATCATCACAAGCTTGTGAGCATCCCTGGTTGATAATTAAATGAATGAAATTTAAGCAATTGAATTACCCAACAATACCCTCAAGAAATTTTGAGTCTCTATTCCTGTTGAAACCTAGGTTCAGAATCACCCTCCCCACTTTATTTTCCACCTTTTAATCCTTGTTGCCAGCTCAAATAGACCATATTTCCTCTTCTAGAATGGCCATGGAATCCCTCACTATCTTGTCAAATTTGGAATGATAATTCTATGTCGCTTCCTTGACCACAAGGGTGAATTTGGTTTTGTGCTTGGATTCCTTCCTTGCCTTTCATTTCCTAAGCTCCATAAGAGTCTAAAAATCCAACTACAAACCCCATCTCCTTTCAACTCGCCTAGACACCGACTTCCACTGCTATAGACCTATTATATTCAAAGTGAAATTAAGAATCATAGAACTCACTAGACGAGGAATAAAACCAAATATCTTACCCATAATTTGAGGCTTCATCCCATGCGTGGATATGATACCCACGAGGATATAGTTGTTCCCCTCATCAATATTCCTTAAAGGAATCATAATGATTAACCAGTGATGTCCTATTCCAATCACGGTCGAAACAACTCTCATTCACAACCAGAGTAGGGAAGGTGGTATGGACCAAAGGCTCCTAGGATATGGTGGAAGGAAAACCATCAGACAACCCCCCCCCCTTTCTTGTAATAACTTCCCTCGTGTCCACCACCTACGATATTAGCATGGATAGATGAGCCAAAAGTCACCCCATATAGGTGATTTCCATCTAAAAGAGCTAGGGAATGGCATCGTTGTTGCGAGGATTCATTCACTAGGTCATACCAACTATAGTCAAGGGGGGAGGAGTGATGGCAGACACCTTCATTGGATAGAAAATATGCAATCTTATTAGCATGTATTTTGACATGTGAGGGAACTAAAGTGCTTGTCCTATGAATGGAAAAAAGGATAATATCAATAAGACACTCAAGTCTCCATTTTTTTTAGATATTACTCGGTGATTATCTGTTCTAAAGGAAAGTGAGGAGGTTAATGGTAACAAATGAATCAACCTCTACTATGATTTTATCATACTGGTTGGAATGATAAATATTCAAACCTTGAAACATGTCCCATATTTTGGCTGCATTGGTAATGTTGGAACCAAAACATACATAGAATACAACCTATGTTATCTCTGAAAACACAACCAAAGCGAGTTGGACCTAGGTTTCCTTTAGAAGCCTCATCAAATTTTAATTTGACAAATCTTTTTGGGGGAGGGGACCAGGAGCTAGGAGAGGAAGAAATAATGGGGGGAGATGAAAGGAGTGGAGGTGGGGATATAAGTAGGGGTTAACTAGTTAAGCAAGATTTGACTCTCCCAATCATCACAATCAATATAAGTCTCATGTCATTTTCCTGTGAGTACTATCTATAATATGTCTTGCTTGCTTCTGGACCATAGAGTACAGATATAAAGGTACTTGTCCTTGAAAATATTTCAATTACATTCCTTCCATATATCCCACAATAGGAATCCCCAAAATATCTTCCATATTTTATTCATAAGGGGACATTTAAAACCTTGAATCCTCGAGGAGGAGATAGTAATCTGAATGGAGTCCATCGTTCTATCAGTTTTCCTCAAAGAGATATCCCCTTGATCCCAAATATCTTGGATGAATATGCAAGTCTTTCGTAGGTGTTCCATGGTTTCACTATCCTTTCCACACAAGACAGATATTCTGGTCCTGAGAATCCATGACAAATGAGTTGGTCTCCGGTTAGGATTTTCCCATGGACCACCGGCCATAGAAAGGTCGCTACATTCAACCACAGATTAGTCCCCAAAATTTTCCTCCAAGTATCATCGTCCGGGAGAGAGGCATTTTCTTTCAAGTAATTTTCTTTAAAATTGAATCTTTGAACTACTTGATAGCCCCATCTAAGCTTGTTTGTAAGCACTAGGGATGTTTTAAGCTTGTTTGTAAGCACTAGGATGTTTTAATTTTCTAGAGAAAAAGATCATCTTCCAACAACTACAAGGGAGGCCTATTATGTAAAGGGGTGTGATCAAGGTTGAGGAGACAAGATCAACATTCATTGGGACTCTTATAATCA
Source organism: Picea engelmannii (assembly GCA_009831015.1). Classification (NCBI taxonomy): domain Eukaryota; kingdom Viridiplantae; phylum Streptophyta; class Pinopsida; order Pinales; family Pinaceae; genus Picea; species Picea engelmannii. The sequence continues at coordinate 786,997 of ML787969.1, forward strand.
TGCCAAAAGAGGTGGATAGTGTTTCCATGGGCTACAATTAGAACTTATTTGAGAGGAAGAAGGCATGTGTTGTCTTGAAACTTAGGATATTGCTTCCGGGAATCTTCCCAAAAGATGGTAGATTTTCCATATTTGATTTCCTGGAAATAATAATTTTGAATGAGAGATTTATTCTGTCGATATCCGTTCCAAATGATAGAGCCATTTTGAGTTTGATTCATCCTTATCAGGTTGTGTGAGAATATATTGGAAGAATTGTTTATTTCCAAAGGGAGATCCATAGTTCCCCTTTATTTTCTAGCCATCTTCACCAAGTATTTCCCCTCGAATGCCATTGAGAATGTATATATCTCTGAGACCAAGACCTCCTTTGAAATTCCAGGTGCATAGACTATCCCAAAACACTAACACACATTTTCTGATGGAGTTGGTCCCTCGTCACAAAAAAATTCATTGAAGGGTTAGAATGGACTTAATAATGCCATGGGGGGGAGATAAGACTAAGAAGAGATACAAAGGAATGGCCTGAAGGATAGATTTGAGTAGAATGAGCCTGCTAGTGATGTTGAGAGATCTAAAGTCTAATTGGATAGCTTGTTCTGAAGGTGAGACAAGAGATCCGCCTAAGGGTAATTGCATGCAAAAAATCTAGGAGAGGGTCTCCCAGATATTTGGATGGAAGGGAGCTCCTAGAGAAGCCAAGGATGCATGAGATATGGAGTTGAATAGGAAGGGGAGTGTTGAAGAAAAAAAATTGGGTTTCAATATGATTAATGGAAATGCTAGAAGATTCCATAAAATTTTACATAATTTCATTGAAAGATCTGAAATCCTTGGTTGAAGGAATCCCGTTAACACTGTATGATTTCCAAATTGGTTATGAGATATAAGGGAGGAATAATCATGTAGATAAATTCCTCAGAGACGCTAGGATTTAATGCCAACTTTGATGCTTCATCCAAGACCTTTAGCCATGAGGATAAAAATAAAGGAGGAGAGAGGATAATCTTGTTTGATTCCTTGGCAAGGTATGAAAGAGGGTAAGGGGGATTCCTTAGCCAGAATGGAGAAGAAGAATAATGATATGAGTTGCAATACCCAATTGACCCAATAGGATTGGAATTTGAAGGAAAGCAATATTTCTTTTATGTACTCCCAACTTAACTTGTCAAATTCTTTTGACATGTCCAATTTAATAAGAATTCCCAAGGTTTTCGTAGTTTTCAAAGAGTGGAATACCTTATTGGTGAGGATAATGATATCCAGAATTTGACATCCTTATACATATCCATATTATTTTGTTCCCACAAGGAGAGGCATAAGAGGTTTCGAGAGGCATAGAGGTTTTGAGGGAGAAGCAAGAACTTTGGTAATAATTTTGTAAATGAAATTACATGGTTAAATGGGACAGAATTGAGAAGGATCAATCACTTGATGTTCTTTGGGGATGAGGGTAAGGAAGGTGGAATTCAAACAAGGGAGGATTCCAGATATTCTTTGTGATTTGGAGAGAAGAGTGTAAACATTCAATTTGGCAATAGGCCAACAATGATGGAATAAATTAGTGGTAAAGTCATCAATTATGGGAAATTTTCCATGGGTGAGGATCATAATGGCATCTTCTACTTCATATAGAGAGATGGCACACATTATATAGTGATTATATTCATTGTGTCGGGTAATGGGAAGGATGGAGATTTTCCATGGGTAAGGATTATAATGGCATCTTCTGCTTCATATAGAGATATGGGGCACATTATATATTCATTATATTCATTGTGTCAGTTAATGGAAAGGATGGAGTATGATGTATGATTCGTATGGTTGAGGTTTAGATAATAGAGTAATGAAAAATGAAACAAGTTCTTGTTCAATATCAAGATGGGTTGCAATCTTATTACCTTGGGAAGAATTGAATTGAGTGATGTGATTATCATGTTGTCTTTGAACCATGAAGCAATGGAAGAGTTTGGTATTAAGCTCCCCCTCTTTGAGCCACTGAATTATGGATTTCTGTCTCTAGATAATTTCCTCCTGAGAGTGCCTTTATTCGAGTTATCTATCTATCTATTCATGTTCTTTGATGAAATCCTCATTCCATCCTTGAGAGAACACCTTTTGTTGGAACTCTTCCATTTGAGTTTCCAAGTGCTTTCTTCCCTAGAAAATATTGCAAAAGACCTATTTATTCAAGGTTTCAAGATGGAGCTTCATGGATTGGAGGAGCCACTGAAAGTGATACATCAGGGTTGCACTTGGTGAGTCAGCCTCCAACCATCATTTTTGAATATTCACCTGAATGTATGGATGCATGCGCCAAAAAAATTCAAACCTAAAGGGTTGATTACAGGGAGAACCTTGACCACCAATATTGAGGAAAATGGTTTGGTGATCCAAGACCATTGCAAGAAGAATATTGACCTCCATTTGGAGTCTAGAGAGCATGAGGGATTATGAGACCAAGAAGTTTTCCAATCTATTAGTGATCTGGTGCTTGCCACTTATTCTATTATTCCATGTAAAAACCATATTAATAGTCTATCTATCTACCATAATGAGATATAGAATGAATGAGTGGAAGAAATCATTTTTCTACTTCAAATGATGGATTCCCCCTTTTCTCTCGTTAAGAGAAGGATGAGGTTAAAGTCTCCTCCCATAATCCATTAGTGATCACCTATAATATCAAAGAGAGTTTGAAGAGAGTGAAGAAATTATTATTTCTTCAGAAGTTGATGGGGGACATACAAATTGGCCATAAAGCCCAAATAATCTTCCCTATGGGACTCTAGCTGAAAGGATTATTGGAGTAGAAAAGAAATTTTCCAAAGCGGTTGTAGCAGGGTTCCAAAAGGTGGAAATGCATGTTGCAATCCCATTGTCATTTAGGGCTTCAGAATACCCTATTTTACAAATTCTCTTGACAATGCTATCTAAGAAAGAGATAAAAATTTAGTTTCTTGCAAAAGAGATATTGGGAGAAAAGGGATCTGGTAATTGTTTTCGGTAGCCAATTTTTCACTTCTTCAAAGAGAATGTCTTTTCGCCTCTCCAAAGAGAATGTCTTTTCGCCTCTCCAAAAAATTTCAAACCTGAAGGGTTGATTACAAGGAGAACCTTGACCACCAGTATTAGGAAAATGGTTTGGTGATCCAAGCCCATTGCAGGTAGAATATTGGCCTCCATTTGGAGTCTCGAGAGCATGAGGGATTCAGAGACCATGAATCTTTCCAATCTATTAGTGATCTCACTTCCTCCTATTTTATTATTCCAAGTAAAAACCCCATTAATAGTATATATATCTACAATAATGAGATATAGAATGAAGGAGTTGAATGCATCATTGTCCTACTCCAAACGATGGATTCCCTCTGTTTTCTCCTTAAGAGAAGGATGAGGTTAAAGTCTCCTCCCATAATCCAGAAGTGAGCACCTATAATATCAAAGAGATTTTGCAGAGAGTGAAAAAATTATTATTTCTGCAGAAGTTGATGGGGTCCATACACATTGGTGATAAAGCCCAAAGAATATTCCCCTATGGGATTGAATCTAGCTGAAAGGATTCTAGGAGTAGCTAAGAAATTGTCCAAAGCAGTAGTAGCAGGGTTCCAAAAGATGGAAATTCCTGTTGCGACCCCCTTGTCATTTAAGGCTTCAAAATATCTTATTTTTCAAATTTTCTTAACAATACTATCTAATAAAAAGATAAAAAATTTAGTTTCTTGCGAGAGAAAGATATTGAGAGATTCATAAATTACTTTTTTTTTCAAAAGCCTTTGCTTTCTCTTGCCATTGAGACCACGAATATTCCATGAGAGAACATTCATTGGAAACTTGGGGTGAGAGAGGGTTGGAAATAGTTTGTGATCAACACATTCTACCATTAAATTCACCAAGATATCAGTTATTTCTCAAAGCAATTGTAGATTGGATTTTATTCCCCTGTGCTTATCGTCCTTGATATTTTTCTTGCGCACTTTTGGCTTATTAGTATGGATTCCGAGGCTGGAAAGGGATCCGTGATGGGGGATTCAGACTATAGGTTCCTTTTCCTTTTTGAAGAGGGTATGTTGAACCCTCTTCATGCGTTCCAGGGAATAGAATTGATATCTTGGTATTAGAAAATGTCTACTATTCCTTGAAGATCAATTCCTTCCAGTTCCATATCATCTAGTTATGGGTTAGCTTCATCTTCTTTCTCTTCTTATTGTATTTTAATATCTTCCAAAGGTAGCATATCCAAGAGCAGGTTGAGGGTTCTGGGCCGCTTAGGGTCCTCTACGTTGGAGGGAGGATCAACCGGCTTGCAGGATTTTGACTGGTTGGATGATGGGACCGAAAACTATTCTTGATTGAGATTCTATGGAGTATTTCTTAGGATCTCATAACTATTTTTGGTATCTAATGTTTTAACCTCTCCAGAGGGAATTATGCTTGGATGTTCTACAAGTAGCGATCTTGGTAAATCCTTCCTTATCTTTCTTAGGTTTGGAATTAGCAGAAAAAAACAGATTGAGGAGGGGGAATCTAGACAGAGGTGGTCATGCTCATGACAATGTTGATAGCGGAAATGAATGTATTCATAATCCAAAGTTTGGATCCAATATGAATCTTGATATGTAAGACGAATGGACTTAGCAATATGAACATAGACTTTCATATATATGCAAATCCTTGCATGGTCCATGCATCTAACCCAAACCCAATCCTTGCATGGTCCGTGCATCATGGTCCGTGCATCTAACCCAAACCCAATCCTTGCATGGTCCGTGCATCTAAGCCAGACCCAATCCTTGCAAATCCTTGCATGGTCCATGCATCTTGTTGGATATTTAGATAAGTAGTCATTAAGGGAGCGTGTTGGAATATATAATTCCTACTTATCTAATGTTTTTGCTAATGTATTGAGAGGTAGAGTTCATCTCTACGTGAGTTGTGTGATCCTATTATTAAGAGGTTTTTAGAGAGTTGGATTGATGAGATCCTAGTTTGGTGTGTGGTTGAGATATTCTCTCAACCTCTCCAATTATCTTTAGAATAAGTTAGATCTGATAACAACCTGTACACTCTATATAATAGAGTTCATTGTATTGATTTTGTATGCAATTGAATATGACTGGGCTGGGCGTGACTCGCTGATGGGAGTGCCCAGAAATATGTGGAGAGTAGAGTAATTGTTTGTGTTTGCTTGTGTGAGTCCTGGCATGCTCATTGTTCAAAGAAGATTGGTACCTCAAGCTCGCGTTGGATTCGGGGTCGATTTCGCTAGGATTCGACAACTAGGCTGTCGAAACCCTATTGAAATGGCAGTCATTGCGTTGGAAAATTTTAGTCGAACGATGTGATTTCGAAGCGATTCTATGATATCTGTTTTTCTGCAATGCATGTGATTTTCAAAATAATTCTTTAGAGATATTTCACACTGGCACACACCACAATACTGTCACATTGGAATTGGATTGACCGCATTATCGCCCGGAGACTCGGTCGTATTTTCTGGTTTCTTTGGAGCTGGAGGACGGTAGTCAGAGTTTTTGCTGCTGTGAATTCGGGTGCAAATCCATGGCGTCTGAGCCCGTTATCTTGGAGATGCAGGCTGATAATCAGTGATTATTGCCGCCGGATCCTGTGCGTAGAGGGAGCCGCTGCTCGAGATTCCAAAGTGCAAGAAAACGCAATTACCGTGATTCTAAACTTGTGGATTTACAACAACAATAAAGCTCTAATTATGGCGGCGCCCGGGGCTCTAGACGCGATTGTCGAAGTCTTGCGGCGCGGAGGTTCCGTGCAAGCCAGAGAAAACGCAGCTACAACTCTCTTCAGCCTCTCGGTATCAGCGGCAGACGACAACAAAGCCACAATCGATAGTAGGCCTGGTGCCATCCCAACTCTCCTGAGTCTCCTTCAGGAAGGGACTCCGGGAGGCAAAAAGGATGTTGTCATGGCTCTTCTGAATCTGTCGTTATGTAAGAGAAATAGTCCCATTATCGTTGCGGCCGGTGCAGTTCCTCTTCTTGTGGATCTTCTGAAGGACGAGACAACTACGGGGATCACAGAGAAAGCGTTGGGCGTGCTTCGTACTCTTGGTGGATGCGCACAAGGATCAGAGGCAATAAGCAATGCCTCTGCCGTTCCAACACTGATTGATTTGATTAGGGTTGGTTATGACAAAGAAAAGGAAAACTCCATTGTAGTGTTGTCTGCCATGTGTAAAAGTGCTGGAGAGGATATGGTGAGAAGACAGGCTATGCTTCCTCAGACTATTCAGTCTCTGAAAATGTTAGAGGCTACGGGTTCTCCTAGAGCTAAGGAAAAATCTAAGTCGATTATCAAGCTTCTCGATTCACACAGAGACCGTCAGCGATATGTTGCAGAGGACTCATTTCTATTGTTGTTGGAGTTTGTTGTTGTTCGCGCCATTCCATGGAGATGCTATAGCGAAGTGAGGTGTACGTGCCCATTCCGTCGGACTCACAAAGCGTTGATTGTGAGAAGTGTGATTGAGTTATGATTTTACAAGTTTTGTTACTGGTATTTTTTGGTTTGAAGGTGTGCATAGTTATGTCATTTGTGAGACATGTAATTGAAAGCAAGACTAGGATATTTTGATGTAGTGGTCCTAGAAAATTCTATGTACCTGAGCCATTGTATACCCCCTAATGTGAAAAGTTCGCGGTAATCTAGAAACGACTATGTAAAGCATGGTTACAGGTAGAAAACCTGGTGCATGGTTGAGGGTAATCCGAGAAAACCCAGAGCATGGTTACAGGTAATCCGAGAAAACCTAGTGCATGGTTGAGTGTAATCCGAGAAAACCTAGAGCATGGTTACAGGTAATCCGGTGCATGGTTGAGGGTAATCCAAGAAAACCCAGAGCATGGTTATAGGTAATCCGAGAAAACCTGGTGCATGGTTGAGGGTAATCCGAGAAAACCCAGAGCACCGTTATGGGTAAGCCGAAATAAAACCCAGGTTGATGATGATGTGATGAAGGGGGAGCTATGAGGAAGAATGGTTGAATGAACCATGTAGCTGAAAAGGATTCCTATAGAACTGGCGGTTACAGCGGCTGATGACCCATGTATTCCGGTAGATGGATTTCTTTTTATATGGACGTCAATAATCAATGCAGGTACAAGAGGAAGCACATGAAGATATGACCACATAGATATTTAGATAAATAGTCATTAAGGGAGAGTGTTGGAATATATAATTCCTACTTATCTAATGTTCTCGCTAATGTATTGAGAGGTAGAGTTCATCTCTACGAGTATTATTAAGAGGTTGTTAGAGAGTTGGATTGATGAGATCCTAGTTTGGTGTGTGGTTGAGATATTCTCTCAACCTCTCGAGTTATCTTTAGAATAAGTTAGATCTGATAACAACCTGTACACTCTATATAATAGAGTTCATTGTATTTATTTTTGTATGCAATTGAATATATGTTTATATCACTCTACTCTCCCATTTTAACACATCTAACCCAAACTAGGGCATAAGAGAATTTCAGGATCCTTGTGATCATGGAAAATGGTTGTAAAAAGGCCTTTGGAACAAAGTTTGAGTTCATACGTATCATATACTGAACATAATTTCCAACCCTCTATGAGTGAATTTCATACCTATGCATGTCCGTTTCCTTTGGTATACATTAGACGGGTTTCAATTTTCTGAGTTTCTACATTTTTTTAGAAGGGACATTTGTACATCCTCTTCTAGAATTGCTTTTGTATTCCCTTGTAATTGAGGATCACATCCCATTGGATGTCCCTGAGAGACACAATTAGAGTTTCCATTGCTTCTGTATTCCTTTTGCAAAGCTAGGTCTACCTACAATTGAAGTGATCTAAAATTTGTTTTAATAACCATTGTCAGCTTTGCAAAATGATTGCTCACTATAAAACCAAAAAACCATATATAATACCACTTCAAATTAATATTCCTACACACAAAAAGTTATATGCCCAGCAGGTGGTAGTTGCCCGTACCGGACAGATTCTATAGTAATATTGGGTGGTTTTGCCGGTTTCTGACTGAACTCTATCATTATATGATTCTTGGGTGCGGTAAATTCTACACTAATATTTGAATTCGCTCATTTCGACATATTAACATGGAGCGCGACAGAGAAGAATTTCATTATTTCTGAAGCAGGTGGTAGTTGCCCGTACCCAATTCCAAATTCAGCACTCCACCCAAATTATATGGAATTCCAAATTCAGCTGGCGTGAAATCATGCAACATGTACAGGAGAATACATATAACTTCAATTTCGAACATGAAATTATCATCAGGTTTGCGATGAATGAAGTTGGAAGTAGAAATGCTGCAGAAGTGGATGGTTAATTCGCTGGGAGGACAATGCAAATGGTGCGTAATTTGTTACGATAAAACAATTAGCATGCAGCCATCTATATCATATGCAGAGATGAACCACTTGCTAGAGAACGATGAACCTGCACTGTTGCTCTGTATACTTTTATTTTGTGCATTGTATATTTCAAATAGTTTGTGCACTCTTTCACGCGTCTTCCATGGAATATGATAATAATATAAATCACGTTAAAGTTGAGATATTAACTTGTAATTTCTTAATCATTATTATGTTTCGTACCGTCGTAATTTCTAAATATGCTTAGTTTAAATGAATGTTGTAATTTCTAAATAAGGTCTCTCTAATAGTAGTTTAAATGAATAGTATTTTATAGTTTTTTTAAATATTAAGTTTTTATTTTGTATTTCTAAATACTCTTTAACATTTAAGAAATAGTATTTTAAAGTTTTTGAAAATATTAAGTTTTTATTTTGTATTTCTAAATACTCTTTAATAATGTAGTTTAAATGAATAGTATTTTATAGTTTTTTTAAATATTGAATTAATAGTTTCAATATCAAAGTTGTAAGCTGAGGTAGGAATATAGGAAAAGAGGTAAGCCAAAAATTATGTTCTTAATGATGAAACTAAAAATAAATTATTGCTAATGCCACCTTCCTTGCCCATCCATAAGAATCAAGTAGAGACCAAAATCCAAAGAAAAGACCAAGCTTATTCTTGAAATAAATATTCACATGCAAGAATACCTGAGAAAGGACCATGTATCTTGTAGAAATAAAATATTTACACTATGTTACAAGATTATAAACCTAAAGAGTATGGAGTAAAATAAGATGAAATTTCCATCACAACATTCATCAAAGTATAACACAATATTCAACAAAAGGGAAAGGAAAGTATGGACTACATATAAAAGAGAACTCTAAATGATCATTTCATCAAATCCAATAAATATTTTGATAGACACATCTGAAATTTCATGCTTAAATTCAAAGTCTTGAGAAATCAATAATTTAAACATTAATAAATCAATTATTAACCGAGAAACAATAATCACATATAAACAAATCACAATGCACAAAGTTTATCATGGAAACCCTTCCAAGATAAAACTACAAAAACCTATCTTTTATAAATGTGTGTAGGAACCAACCTATTGTTACAAATATTGTAGGAACCAACCTACTCGAGACATCAATCTCTTTATTTGAGCACTAAATCATTAAGATGTAGACACCAACCTATCAGAGACAACAATCTCCTCAATTGAGCATTGACTCAATAATATGTAGGAACCAACCTAGTGGAAACACCAATCTCCTCAATTGAGCACCAACTCTATAAGATATCACCAATCCAATATCTTCATACACAGATTACTTCTGACTTCACTTGCATGCTTCATTCCATAGACAATCCTTCAAATCCTAGCAAGACTCATAGTATTATTCCCAGAATGTAATCCCTAATGACAACATCCACTCACAGTAACATCCATTCATGGAAACATCCATTAATGACAACATCCACTCATGAAAATATCACAAAAACATCACATCTTCATAGGAAATCATACGATAGCATCCAAACCTCACGAAAACACCACAAATTTATATCAAAGCATACAAAAGAATCACAACCTTATGACAACATCACATCCTTATAACATACCTTGAGAATAACAAAGACCTTAAGAGAATACCTTAGACTTTTCTTGGACACCAAAAATGCATCCCAATACCTTGAGAACTTTTTAGACTTGATATATTCATTGGTTACACTAAAAATGCAAAATTCTATTGTGTATTTCTAGTAATTTTGTCCCCCAAAATTAGTTGAGTTGACCTCAATTTTATGGTTAGGTCATCGGACAGAAAATGTCATATCTACTCATTCCTAGGGAGTTACAAGGACTTCACCATATCATTGTAAATATATAAAAATAATATTTCCAACCATATAAAAAATTTTCCCATTTGAGTTAAGTATGTAGGTAAAAATTCCCTTGAAGATAGGGTATACAAATTAACCAAAAATAATACTTTCAACAATATCCATCTTGCAATATTTATCATGGACATCTATATGATTTTAATATTTATCTTGAACATCTTGTGGGATCCCCCTATCTTTGAAATCAATTACAACAATTTTTCCAACACAATACTCAGTTGGTTCAGCGTGTCGTTGATATCATCATTTTTATTAATCTATTAGACAAGCAACATGTTTATCTCATCTTCAAAGAATTCAATTGATTTAGTAAACTCAATCGCCTATGCAAATTTTAATACTTCCACATGATCCAATAGTTTCTATTTAGACATACATATAGTATCCATTAATAAATTAGGGCCATTCAAATCCTTTGTAAGATCAACAAGTTTTAGAAACATGTCACCTCTTTTGATTTTCACAGCATTTGATTCAGACAACATTTCTCTTAAATTTTTTATCCTTTTCATCCAAGAAGCATTGATTTCCTTCATTCAGATACTAAAGCGAAGGTTATGTTCTCTTCTTTGGGTGTCACTGAGACTTGAAATTTTTTCCTCAAACATTTCCACAACCTCGTTGTAAAAACCTTCATCATTCTCTATATCCTTTTGGAGATATTCTCTGAAATGCATAATCCTTGTTGAAAAATTGGTTGAAATTTGTGCTAACTCCCATATTACATGGATTAGGTCTATTCTCTTTTTAATTCCATATCCAATATATTTTCTCACAACAAACAATAGACTAGAAGAACCTTTCAACACACTGCTTCTTTATAGGATGTCCTCAAGGGTAAGTGTTTGTCGAATTGTAGTTAGATGTTCAACAAAAAATGGTTTTGGATTTAGAAATTTCTCTAATTCCTTATTTCTTATTTTAGAATAAAATTTTATTTCTCAGTATCAAAAATGGATTATTTTAGTTCTTCCCTGGTTGCCTCATGGAATTGTACAATTTTTGAGAGCACAACTCCATGAAAATTCAATTTCTGATTTCCATTTTTCGTACACTTTCTTATTTTTCAAGATAACCTTCTCTATTAAAAATTTATTGGAATTTTCATGGTATGCCATGTGGTGAAGTGTGATGGGTTCTTGTTCAAAGATATGTAGCTCTTGGGTAACCAGATCCTTATAAATTTCCTAAGTTTCCAAATTCGTTGTTCTGGCTAGCTGGATTCTTCGACCACTTCAACTACATCCATAGCTCAGGGACTCTCCTTAATTTTAGGTATTTTCAGTCCTGTATTTTCAGTCTCTCTCTTTATTTTAGAAGAGGTATGTACAACATGGGATTTTCCCATATTTTTCCATATTTTTTTTTATACAGTATTTGTGAGCATCATCAATTGAATTTCTGGTAGGTGTTTTTCTTATTTCTAGACCACTACTTATGGGTTTCGTTTTACTAGGAGTACTTCTCTATGAAAGACTAGGTGAGTAAGGTTTTTTATTTGTTTCTTATTTTCCCTTTTGTATCTAGCACTCATACGTGATAGATATCTCTTCAACATCATTCATCTCTTCATAGTTGAGTTCTCGAGGATATTTTAATTGTCTCTTCCTCCTTTTTTGAACTTTTCATATTTACAAAAATAAGAATAATTTCCCACCAGTGACATGTGTGCAAAAAATAGGTCCTCGGGATCAAAACCCTCAACGCACTTGGATTTATTTAAACCAAGTTGGCCAAATTGACCTACAAATTCATCCAAGTGAGAAATATGCTTGACAACAATTTCTCCTACTCTCTAGGGTAATGTAATGAATTGCCTCTTCCTCTTTTCATTAAATAAATGTGCCTGGTACTTGTATTATCAGTATAGTTTTATAACAAAGTGTCTATCACATACATAAAAGGGGAGAAATAAGTGTTTCTCCTAGAAACTGAATATTCTTGTAACACTATGATCCGGATTATTTTCGGCACAAAATGAGATCGGAGATATAATAAAGAAATGCACAGAGATATCACATATATTCAATAATATAACTGAAATGTATCAGAGATGCAACCATAAACACATATATACAGTAATACACGATTTCTATTAATCAAAGAAATGTATAGAGACTGTAAAAATACAGAGTGAAAGACTCACTAGAATGGTGGCATCTTATCTATGAGAAGAGATGTGACAGCTACTCGCATTCGCAAGAAGATGATTACAATGAGGCTCTCAAGGCCTTTTTACAATAAACGGGAATGCCAAAAGTCCTAGACATCCAAAAACCTAACCCTAGGAGATGAAGTGCCAAAAGTCATGTGGGCCCCGTTTGGGTAAGTGAGTACATCAACTTCCCGGGGTTGTAACTTTTGCATACGATCTCCGTTTTAGGAGTGTGATAGCTTGTTGGAAAGGTATTGTTGAGGATATTCATTTTGGGGGCTCAATCATGCCTTCGGCTATCATTGAGAACCTCAATCTCGACAAACCTTCATTTGGACCCTCAAAATGGCCCCAGAAGTTAAAACCTGCTAAAAATAGTAAATTGCCAAAATTGTTATTAAGCCCTAATATTGGCTCATTACCCCTTAATTGGGTCATATTAGATTAGTAATGCTATTTTATTTATGTCAGCTTTAGGCCATTATTTGTAATTTCGATTAGTAATGTTATTTTAATTATGTCGGCTTTAGGCCATTATTTGTAATTATACCTCCTAGTCTCCTATATATACCAAGGAGACATTTTCATTTTGAATCATCTTGTACTTGAACATTTAAGTGGGGTAAAA
>ML787969.1:805795-835403 GCA_009831015.1 Picea engelmannii
TTATACCTCCTAGTCTCCTATATATACCAAGGAGACATTTTCATTTTGAATCATCTTGTACTTGAACATTTAAGTGGGGTAAAAGGAGGTTTCCCCCTCGAAGAGGATTATTATCTGAAATTATCTTTTTTTCAAGGCGTTGATTACTTTTCCTGAGGTTTTTATATGCTATATTGATGTTTGGTTCTTAACAATTGCCAGAAAGTCATTTTGAGCCATTTGGAAAAGGTGGGTGGCCACCGATATCCACCTAGATCAATCCTCCCTCCTTAGGAATCAATGGTCTCCATTACGTTGAGTTCACGGGGGAGACGGGAAAGCGATTGCTGAATCTGAATCTTGGTGATCTGCTTGCCTTGCTGGAGAAGTGGCATTGCTTAGCTTGTTGAAGGCTATCATGAACCTTTGGCTGGAAGGTTTGGACCTTTTTAACCAGTCTGGCTATTTTAGATGACTTTGTGCAGAAGGAATCTTCGTGCTTTGCTACAACCTTGTTGACTTGCTTCTGTTGGATAGAAGGTGCTTGGGCCGAAGCTATGGTGGGTGCAGTATCCTTCTGTTCACCCTTTGAACAGATTGTGGAGAAGATGAATTTTGTAGTATGAGATACTACCTTGCAGAACTATTTAGGTGGGGCAGTAGTTGGAACTACCTCTGGTATCCTATAGAGATGACCCCCAAGAGTAATACTGACACTACGGGGTCAAGACTCATAGATAGCATGGTGTTTCCACATATATGGCTAGCCCAAGAGAACATCATAGACATCCAGTGGGGCAACATCACATAATACCTCATCCTTTAAGGGTTGGATGTCGTATGGCAATCGTCACTGCTGGCTGACACGAAGATCGCGTCCTTGGCGAAGCCACCCGATGTTGTATGGTTGCGGGTGTGGTGTTGTCGACAATCCCAACTGTTTGATGACCTTTGCTGAGATGAGGTTCTTTTGGCTTCCACTATCAACAATAAAATGTAGTGGGGTCCCCTTCACCCACATCTGTGAATGAAAAAGGCGCTCCCCCTCTTCTGGATCTATTGGTTCTTCTGGTTGAATTGCTGCGGTCGCGACAATAGCAGTGGGTTCTGCGTCGATGATCTGTCTTTTACCAGTATTTTTAGAATCAGATTATGAATCAGGGTTCAGCTCCTTGTCTTTGATCTCGGCCACCAATGACTATTTTGAGTGACATTCGTTGGTGTAGTGCCATTTGATTTTGTGGAAATCGCACCATTTTCTGGTGTCCTTCTTTGTCTTCCCGTGACCCTTCTTTTCATGTGGCTTGGATTGGTTTTCAGGAGACTATTTGTTAGGGTTGTCTTTGCCATACTTTGGTTGTTGTGGATTTGCAAACTCGAACTCCCGTTTGTTCTGGTGCTTAAATTTCTTCTCTATTTTAACAACATATCGATAGGCAGCACCGAGTGATGAGATGTCCAAAAAATCCATTTCAGTTTGGATGTATCTGTGTAGATCCCCATGATATTTCAGAACCAAATGTCGTTCGAAGTCTTTGATACCTAGCTTGGTGCGCAAGGTATGGAATCTATGGGTGAACTCTGGAACTAATTGGCCCCTCTCTTGCCACAGTGTGGTCCATCTCATGTATTGGTCCTCATAGTTTCCAACAGGGTAGTACTGTTCCTTTACCGCATCCACAAAAAAGTCCCAAGTGAGCTCGGCCCCATATATTCCAGACTCCTCTGTGGAACTCTGCTCCCAATAAGTTTCCCACCAATGTTTGACATGGGGGAGAGACTTAAGGTGTGCGAAGGTGATATTTTCCTTGTCTGAAAAATTATGACAGAGAAATAACCTTCTAGCAAATTTAACCATTTATCTAGGGCATCTGCATCTATTTGACCTTCAAATACGGGAATATCAAAATTAACCTTTACCTTGAAAGGTGAGGTGCCTCCAAAGTGGTCTCTTGATGAATATGCCCCTGAGGCTATCAACAGGCATTGAAGGATGTGGGAAAAATTCTCCATCATTTCGTCCCTCTGTCGCGTGAGAGCTTGCTCAAGCAACAGACTGATAGGATCGTCTGCTCCATCGTTTTTCTTTTCTTCAGCCATTGAGGGTTTCTTGGGTGTGCGAGAGTGATTGTCCTCAATAGAGACAAGATTGAGACCCAAATTGCTATACTCGTACCTCGTCGGGGACATGCACTAAAAAATTATCAAGAGCAGCCTGCTCTGATACCACTGATCCGGATTATTTTCGGCACGAAATGAGATCGGAGATATAATAAAGAAATGCACAGAGATATCGCATATATTCAATAATATAACAGAAATGTATCAGATATGCAACCATAAACACATATATATATTAATACACGATTTCTATTAATGAAATAAATGTACAGAGACTGTAAAAATACAGAGTGAAAGACTCGCTAGAATGGTGGCAGCTTATCTCTGAGAAGAGATGTGATGGCTACTCACATTCGCAAGAAGATGATTACAATGAGGCTCTGAAGGCCCTTTTACAATAAACGGTAATGCCAAAAGTCCTAGACATCCAAAAACCTAACCCTATGAGATGAAGCGCCAAAAGTCACGTGGGCCCCGTTTGGGTAAGTGAGTACATCAACTTCCCGGGGTCGTAACTTTTGCATACGTTCTCCGTTTTAGGCGTGTGATAGCTCGTTGGAAAGGTATTTTTGAGGAGATTCATTTTTGGGGATCAATAATTCCTTTGACTATCACTGAGAACCTTTATCTCAAAAAACCTTCATTTGGACCCTCAAAATGGACCCGGAAGTTAAAACCTGCTAAAAATAGTAAATTGCCAAAATTGCCAGAAAGCCATTTTGAGCCATTTTGAAAAGGTGGGTGGCCACCGATATCCACCTGGATCACACTAAAATTCTCAGTAGTCCCAAAAACTCCTTTCTCTATGAGAAAGGAGGCAAGCTCCAATGACAGTCTTGATTTCATAGGAATGTTATTACATGATGTGTACTTGTGAAAAGCTCTCCAGGAGATCCCCAAATCGATGCTTAACTATGAAAGAACCTACCACTATCACCTAAGTATGGACTTCCCTCGTTTTAGTGATGGAAGAGGTCCACCACAAGGGAGGCATCCCTCATGACCTCAAGGGATAAAATAATAGGTTTAGTAGCGAAGCCTACTACCCCCTATATTGATCACCTACTGAATGGTATAGGTCAAGGAAGAGAATAGGTTTGAATATAATTTTGTACGTTCCCAGAAGAAGAATACTTTACAACTTATATATAATAGTTTCCAAGACAATGTATGCAATAAATACCTCCCTTAGACCAGGGATGATTTTAGGGGTTAAATTTCGCTCATGGGCTAATTTTCCATGGTTTTTCCAAAAATGAGATTCGCTATTTTAAAAATGATTCACCCGAATTCTATAGGATAAAATTATTTTACCTTATAAATCGCCAAACTTTTATAAAAAAATATACAAAATACTTAGAAATTTGAATATTTTTACAAAAATATCGCGAGACATTTATAGTTGACATATGAAGGATTAGTAAGATTGGCCAAGGTTTCTACATTTTAAAATAAATTTCCATACTTAAAATCATCCATGCCTTAGACACTAGACAAGTTATATTGCTATAGTTTTTGCAAATTTGAAATAGTAAAATAGTCCTATAACATCAATGATTAATTTGTAAAAACAATAATAATAAATTCTAAAAAATACCACAATTGACCATGAAAACTAATCATGCAACCAATAGAATATTACCCTATTGTTGGATACTATTTTTGAGTGCATTAAGCCACCTTTATATGAGTGCATGCAACAAATCAAGGTGATTTTAGATGGTTGTATAAAACTTTCATAACAAGAGTAAGGAATATTAAAATTTTGCTAGGGGTAGAGTTAGTATAGTTAGTAGGATTCTTGAGAGTTTTGAGAGAGAGAGTTTGTCAATCAAATCACCAAGAGAGTTTCTTCAAGATTAGTGCCTTTCTAGGGTTATGAAGTCTTCAAATGCAACCAAGCATGAAAGTTGATCTACTTGAAACAAAGAGGTAGGATATAAACTCTAAGGTGCAAGAAAAATTGGGAATTAGGATCTAGATATTGAGGATAAGGATGTCTAGGTTGTAAACACATTTGGGCCATAGAAATCATTCCTCCCTTCTTGTAGCTTCAACTAGGTCAAAGATCAATTATCTAGGGATAAAATCCTAAAGTGATAACACTTTAGGGATTTAGGGTTCTAACCCTAGCAAGGACAATTAACCAATTAAAGATAAATATCACCTTGTGAGAGGAAGAATAACTTATGTTCCACTCTTAAGGTTTTAATAAACAACACTTATTGCAATAAAATAAGAATTTCACCATAAGCATCAATAACATAAACAAGAATTATAGAAATTTACTTACTTAATCCAAGAAACCAAGAGAATTTCACCCTAATTGCATAAATATACATTCAAAATCAACAATCGATCCATAAAATATCCTTTCCAATCATAACACATGAAAGAAAAAGATCTAGTAATCCCAAAATGGAGAAAATTTTAGAAGTAGCACCTCACAATGGCGAGTAATGATGATGAAAAAATGAAAGTGAAGGTTATCCTTTTTATATCAGGATAACCTCATATATTTTTCCACATAACATAAAAAATATTCAACATAAGTAGGTTCAATCCCTCATTTAACCTTTACAAATGATAAAAGTGCAAAAGTAAATCATAATGAGCTACACATGTGAGATGTCAAACCCTATTAGGCATGAGGGAGGCCTATAAAGACCATGTGGCGTCACTCTGGAGTGGATTTGGGGAAACTAATGTTTCTCCCCACTCAAAATAATGCCAACAATCTTCAATACCCCAGGAATCCTCCAAATCCTAGATCTATCAAACCATAGAAGATGATGTCATTATAAATCTAGGCCCAACGTCTAGGATTTGAGTTTTGTGTCTAGGCTCTAGGGAGATGCATCTTGTCTCTAGGATTTGTTTGATTGTTTGTTGTTGCAACATCCATGATCAGGGTGAGGAATAACATTTGGGGTACTCTTCCCATCCTATGGGGCTTCCATCCCATTTATATGCCATCATGACTAAATCTTCTCAAACCAACCCCATCTATCGATCATCCATGGTTTTGAGGATGTGAGCGCCAATGTATGAGGGTGGTGAGTCATAGGATAACCCACTACTCTTCATCACATGTGCCAAGGTCCTGTAATAAATGAAAAACATCCTAGGTACAACCCGAGGAGGTCCCTCAAAGAACCATGTTAGGGCCACCCAAATAAAATCAAGGCATAAAACATGGTCAGCCAAAGTTCATAAGAAACATTATTTCTTAAAACATGAAAAGTAAGTTGCAACTTAATATATAAGCCATATAATACAATTCACCTTAGTATCCCCTTCAAGCATCACACCAACCCAAGACCCCATATGAGCTGACAAGTTTGAGTATGGGAGGGCCTTCATCGAACCCTATTAGGTGTGCCACCTAGAAAAGAAATAAAACGACCCAGGCAGAGGGATAGGTGCCAAGAGTGAAAAGGGAAATTAAAAGACCCTTCAAGAGTAAGTGTGATAGTGATATGGTTTTAGGGATTAGTTCATGGATCATGGTGTCATTGAATCCATTTCTATTAGCACCTTTTTGGAGGGTGTGCTTGCTCTGGAGTTACTCCATATTTACATTCTATTTTTCCGAAACCTCTTTATCATCCATCTTTTTCGTCCACTTTATTTTATTTGCAAGTCCCCTTTATAAGGTTTCAAGTTGTAGTTTCTCTATTTGGGATCGGGGTCGGTACTGAAAGAGTAAAGATCAAGTTTGTACCAAATTTTATTATTTATTTTTCCTATCATTCCTTTCTTTATTTAGCATCAATTTCTTATTCTTTTATTAGAAACAATGAAACATCCTATGGGCCTTCAACCCCTCTTCTTACGAGATAATGTACCATGACCCATTGCCTAATTTTAGTACACTATGAGAGGCTCCAGGATGGAAAGTATTAAGTATGGTTGGGAATAGACCCTTGTGAGGGAACCCCAACAATACCCCTTTTCCCTGGGAAGTGACAACACAGGACTAGTGCACAAAATCTTACCACCAAGGTGAAACAATACAATTGACACAATATCCCAAGCCAATGATCCATTATCCAAATTCAGTCAAATATCCTCATCCAAATTCCCGACAAATTAAGAACAACACTTTTCATAAAAAGAATGACTAACATACCTCATGGTGACGATGGCTTACCATCTCCCATACCCTAGGTTTCTTGAATGTGATGAGCATTGGTTGACCTATACCTATAAAGGTGAATGAGGGGGGCTATTGGGCTTCCATTTTTGTACATGATGATCATCATCATGGTTTGGATCATGTTCTCCATTGCGGGCCATAAGACATGATCTCCTCCAGTCAACCCTAGGCATGGAGGGGTAACATTTGGCTCCAACATGGGGACATGTTCTCACAGTAGAGTGCATGAGAATCTCATCATCTCTAGTTTTCCAAGACCTACAATCTTGCACCCACTTCAAATGACAACACCCTTTAGAAACATAATTTGGAGGATGTGATCCACCCACATCAATGATAAATCCATAACCATGCTAAAAAGAACATTTATTAATAAACTATAAAAACAAATAAAGCAACATCATATAACAATTAAGTGTGATTTTTCTAACATATATTCATTATATACAAATGAGAATGAAGTATGTACAAGAAATATGCAATACTATACTAGCATGAATGAAATATGAAACATATATACAAATGAAATGCAACATGAAAATGCCCAAAACTACACTAATCTATGTTAGTTGAAATTATAGGAATAATCATATAATGATTAAAACCATCCCAACATTGTATCAAAATATCTAGTCTTGTGCTTCATCATAAACCAAAACAAGGATAAGTCAAGCAAAAAAATAACAGGAATTACAGAAATAATTGTATCATAAATAAGCATAAAATACAACTCATGGAGGTGGGAGGGTGATCTAGGTGGATATCGGTGTCCACCCACCTTTTCCAAATGGCTCAAAACTGTTTTCTGGCCATTTTGGCAATTTATTATTTTTAGCAGGTTTTAACTTCTGAGGCCATTTTGAGGGTCCAAATAAATTTTTTTCGATATAAAGGTTCTCAATGATAGCCAAAGGCATGATTGAGCCCCCAAAATTAATCTCCTCGACAATACCTTTCCAACGAGCTATCACACTCCTAAAACGGAGATCATATGCAAAAGTTATGACCCCGGGAAGTTGATGTACTCACTTACCCAAACGGGGCCCACATGACTTTTGGCGCTTCATCTCCTAGGGTTAGGTTTTTGGATGTCTAGGAATTTTGGAATTCCCGTTTATTTTAAAAGGGCCTTCAGAGCCTCATTGTAATCATCTTCTTGCGAATGCGAGTAGCCATCACATCTCTTCTCAGAGATAAGCTGCCACCATTCTAGCGAGTCTTCCACTCTGTATTTTTACAGTCTCTGTACATTTCTCTGATTAATAGAAATCATGTATTACTGTATATATATGTTTATGGTTGCATCTCTAATACATTTCTGTTATATTATTGAATATCTGCAATATCTCTGTTCATTTCTTTATTATATCTCCGCTCTCATTTCATGCCGAAAATAATCTGGATCAGAGGGAGGGAAAAAATCATGCAAAGAGGTGTCACCACAGCCCTGGTCTATCCATCATAGGACAAGGCTAGAGGAATCAAGAAAATGAAAATCCCCATCCTCAACTACCAATCCAACACTAGAAGATTAGGAAGGGATGAGAAGGAACCTAAGGAAATCTTTGAGGTTTTCCATGGAAGAAGAGAGGTAAGGGATCAAACCAACCCTAGAGAAATTGTTTTGCTTCCAACCCAAGGTTTTTTGGCCTTCTGTGTGAAACTAAAAACCCCTAGAACCAACCATATTTTGAAAACAAGTATGTTCTACAGGAAAGTGATTGTCATGAGGAAAACTCCCAATCATATCTATATCGAAATAACAAGGTGAAAGAATAGGAGGTTGGAAACTCTCATCACAAAAATCATGCTCTAGGAGAGCCATGTCCTTACCCTCACCAAAATTAGAGCACAATGGTGGTTGAAAATTTTCTTTGTAGGATAAATCCAAGTGCTAAAAATAATAAGTATCAAACTCCCCATGATGTAATAGGAAATTATCATAATAATTATATACTAATTCATCCTTTGGTGGTTGGAACACATATATAATCATGTCATCTTCTTATTGCAAAACATATGAGTCAGTAGCAATCACATACAAATTTGCTAATGACAACAATTGAAAATTACCTTCAACATCATAAATGGGATCTCCATTATATCCATAAGAAGCCACATCCCATTTAGATCTCCCAACATGTATAAACTCATCAATATTTTCAATCACATCATCATTTTTAGTATATCATGGAGGGACTAGTGTATCTAAGGGTTCCTCTATAACTTCTTCACTTTCCAAATCATAGAATAGAGCAACATTAAACTCTTGGAAAGGAGTATAACTTACCATTGTCCTTTCTTCATGTGTAGGTGGAACGTTAGCTTGGATGACTTCATCAAATGGAGGAACAAATATTGACACTTTGTATTCATGAGGAGCCTCTTCTTGGATTAGGTAGTCAACACAATGCGTTACAACAAAGTGTTCTTCTTTGACATATTCACAAGGAAAATCATGTTCATGTATTTGGTGATCTTCCTCGTGATTCACCTCTTTAGGCTCTCGTTATTTAATTAAATATTCATTGTCGTTAATGCAATCATGAGGTGTTTCTTGATCCTCTTAAATTGGTTGGTAACCCTCTTCATAGACTTCTTCTTTAGGTTCTTTCCTTGGAGATGTGAAATCTTCTTCATCAAAGGAATGCTCAAGTTATGAAGTTTCTTAGCTAATACATTCCTCATCATTCACTTGATTGTTTGGAGGAGAACTTTGTCAAGGTTTGCATCTTGTGAATCATCCCATATTCCCCCATCCATGTTGTGCTTTTAAATCTTGGAAAAAAACCAAGGTTGATCATATGTTTCTCGTATGCTTCCACATAGTGTATTCACTTGGAAATATGCTTTAGCAAGCTCTTCCTCTAATGAAACTTCGAGACATCCCTCATACCTCTCTACTATGAGGTCATGTTCATATTGTATTTGTGCACAAATTCCAATCAAAAGACATATATATTTGTAGTGATCAAATAATTACTTGCAAAACTTCTTATCTTCTCTGACACTTTCCTTCAACCTTTGGGAGAAGTCTTCACATCGTTTTGGTTAATCATAGACTTCTTCATATTCCTCAACAAGCAGAAAAATTATCAATGCATCATATTCATCAATTAAATCTTCCTCTTGAGCATGTTGTGATTCCCTAAGGTCTTGCACAAGATGGTCGAGGAAGAAACCTTCCCTTCTAAGGGAGGTTGTGAGCTCTTGAAGAGTATATTCGTATGTCTGAAGAAGTGGGGTACAATACTTGAGAAATTTATTGTAGAGTTCTATGAAAGAATATATCTTGATCCATCCTTGTAATGTGAACAAGAAAGAGGCTATAACAAAAATTTATTTGCACATCCACATGTCCTACTCTTTTTTTGTGTGTGTACTTAAAAAATTATACAACATGAGATATGTCTGAAGATGGGTCATCATTGAACACTTGACAGGTTACAAATTGTATAATGGATTACAACTATCTGTGATAGGTAGAGTAGTTGAGCATTGCATCAAAGGTTCTCCTTTATATAGGATGAATCAAATCCACTGAATTCACCTTTCCAAGTATTTAGAATGTCTGTAGTACTTCCCAAAAATTAGTTAATAAATGATGCACCTTGTAATCTGGTGTTATCTATTTATTCATGAGCTAGGTATGAGTGAAGGTTAAAATCAATAAAATTGTGTATCTTTACCTAATAAAACCATTCCTACTGATTCTTATGTTGTTCTTAAACAAGTTCTCATGTGGGAACCCGATAAACAACTACTATTCCTAAGTAAACAAGGTAAGGTCACTATGACCTCCTGAGGGGACACCCCTTCTCTCGAAGTTATGAGGTTGTTTTGTTTAGTTCCACAACTTTATATGGAGATAATTTGGATATCCATGAATACTTTCAAAGTCAATATAAGGATATGAATCAAGAATATTGTAGTAGTTATATGTGGTTCCATCAGTTAATGAATTTGAGGAGAAAATGATGTGTCTAAATATGTACCAGTGGAGTCTCCAAATGATTCCTTTAGAATCATAAAAGGAAGGTGAGGGAACTACCTTCAATGGAGTCTATGGGTAAACTTGTAAGATAAATGGATTCATGATAAGATTACTAAACACATGTTGTAAGAGAATGACTAGATCCTCCTCGACAATAATGCCAAAGTCTTATTACAGGATTTGTACTTGTGAAAATCCCTCCATAAGATCCCCAAATCCCTACGTAACTGAAAAATAAACTACCATTATCACCTAAGAAGGGACTTCCCTCATTTTGGTAATGGAATATGTATACCACACGAGAGGCTTCCCATTAACCTCAAGGGATCAAATAGAAGGTTTAGTAGCCAAGCCTACCACCCCATATCTTGATCATCGAATGGTTGGTGTAGGTAAAGAAAGATAATAGGTTTGAATATGATTTGGTACCCTCCTAGAAAAAGAATACCTTACATCATATATATAACATTTTCCAACAAAAGTATGCAATAAATACATCCCTTAGAAAGTAGACAAGTTATATTTCTCTAGCTATTGCAAATTTGCAACAATGAACCAGTCATATAACTGAAATTAGTAATTTGTAACAACAACAATAATGAATTCTCATAAATACCACAATTGACCATGAAAACTAAGCATGCAACCAATAGAATGTTACCTAGTCGTTGGATTTTATTTATGAGTTAAGCCACCTTTAGATGAGTGTATGCAAGAAATCAAGGTGATTTTAGATGGCTATAGAAAACTTTCATAACAACAAGAAATATTACAAGTTTTCTAGGGTTAGAGTTAGTATAGTTAGTAGAATGCTTGAGAGTTTTGAAAGACTGAGTTTGTAAATCAATTTTCCAAAAGCTTTTCTTCAAGATTAGTTCCTTTCTATGGTTATGGAGTTTTCAAATGCAACCAATATTGAAAGTTGATCTACTTGAAACCAAGAGGTAGGATCTAAACTCTAATATCCCCACTATAATACCCAGTTTATTTAATGATTAATGTAGATATAATGTGTGGCTATATCCAAGCGATGTATATGTGAATTGTATTTATAAGTTTTAATAATAAAATGTGATGTCAGCTGCTAAGGGGACATTGAGAGAGATGGGTGATGAATTCAACCCATGTCTATTACTCAACCAACATTCTTGAATTTTATTATCATTGTCTAAACCTTATATTTTTCTATTTAGTGTTCCCAAAGACAATCATTAAATGCATGTAAGAGGGTGGGTGTGAGAAATCACATTCCATACCTAGTGGGAGCATGGTGGTCGAGTACAATCATCTTGGGGAAGTGTGTGAGTCAAGAGAGGAAGCCAAAGGAGAGGCAATTTGTATGGGTTTTGATATTTATTTACATACTCAAGTTTTTCGGGTGCACGAGCAACAACTATAGAGCAATAAAGAGAGCTTGGAGTTGGTGCATCCATGGAAGACAAATTCTAGAGAAATCTGGAGCATTTTCTGAAGTGTTTTGGACATTAAAATTGAAGAGATACTTTGTTAGGATTGAAGACTGAACTCCTATGTGGGTTGCATTGCAAAAGCAATTTTTTTGTTGGAAATTTAGTTTTCATTGATGTCAACCATGGAAAATGTATGTAGAATAATGGCCAGGAGGAAATAAAATCTCTGGAGAAATATTGTTGCAAAAATAACATAGAATATAGAGCATTATGAAGACAAATATCCTTTGTAAAATATAATGGAATCATGATCGTTCCCTTTTGAATTTCGGGAAAAATCACAATTGTTGAATAAAGGAGAGTTTTGGATATTTAGATCGAGAACCAGGTAAGGAAGAGTCGTCACATCTAAGTGGCGAAATTTCTAGTATAACTAGAGTTGTCTATCAAATTCCAGTAGAACCTTATAAAGTTTCAAGACTCTGGAACTTCGCCAATTCGATGATTATTGGAGACAAGTTTGAGGCATGAAATCATGAAGTTGTGAAATCGTGAAATCTCGATAGTCCTCCGATATGATAGGTATATCAGTTGAAATATCATTTTTTGATCGTGGTCGTCCGATGTTGACCCTCCAGACGTAAATAAGTTGGATTTGGCTAGAAATATGAAATTCTGAAGTCGTTAAATCATGTAGGCCATCATATTTTGAACGAAGGTATGTGGACCTTCCATTTGGTTGATGACATGACTTATGCCACGTGGAATCGGTGCCATATGGGGACACATATCACATGAATTCAATGATTTTTGGATGTCAATGTGTCCATTTCTGAGTGGCATGTGGCACACATACCATGGGTCCACATCACCATAGGTGACATCAACATGTCATGTTATCTCTAGGATTATGACCTCCAGGAAAGTCCAGCTTCTCCTACTAGAAAAAGTGTCAAAGGCCAAATTAATTAAATCACGTGGACCACTGATCTAATATCCTCTGGGATTTCTCATGACCATTTGATCAAGAAGTGGAAGGATAGTGTAAGAACTTTGGTAGGTATAACTTAGGGGGAGTTGAATGAGTCTTGTAATGTCGATGTTCTGAAATTAATAAGGAACGTCCATCTCAACACCTGATTAAGTCATGATCATTGATTTAGTTTAAGTCTCTGGATAAGCCAAGCTATTCCATTCAATAGGAGATCAAATCTCAATTGTCTTATCTACTAGTGGAGATAATGTAAGTACTTCATCGAAGTTTACTTCAGGAAGTATTACTCTGGAAGAATTGAAGAAGGTCGAAGTCCGGAGGACTTGGTTCCAACATCGGTCTCATGATATGGTAAAGGGTTTGATTAGAGGAACCAAGAGACTGGAAGTAAATGATCCCACATACATTTGAATGAGGTCCTTTGTAGAAGAATAAGGGTGAAACAAAGGTACTAGGAACAATGATTAAGTGGATAAGCTTGTGATTTTGAGCCCATGGTTATTTGGAAAAGTGGGTTGAAGAAAGAGTATGTGAAAAATTCAATTTCTATAATAGTTTAAAGGGACTATGGAGTAATTTGGCAAGACTACCACCCAACGACTCCTTTACTACTAGAATAGTATTTTCACATGAAGGGATAATAACTTACAAAGGATTAAAGTATTTTAAGTTAAAATCAACTATTAAATGTCAGCATTATTGTTAAAATTAAATGAAGTTGTTCAATGGTTCATTTTCAAAAGACATGATGGTTCAACTGTATACATATTGACATACTATATAAACCAGAAATGCTGGTGGAAAGAAAGTGTCTTTGAAGTCTACATTAGAAGATCAAGAGTAGGAGCAGAGTCCAAGAGAAAAACTATAAACATTTTTATGCAATGAGGGTGGTAGGGAGGATATTGGTAGGATTGAAATCCTCTGCAAGTTAAAGCTTGGTTTACAAGGGATTTGGTGCTTCATAGAGTTGGTACTCTAAAAAAAGGGAGTTAGTGATTCCTAGAGTTGGTTCTCTAAAAATGAGGGAGTTGGTGCTTCCTAAAGTTGGTTCTCTAAAACAAGCGATTGGTGTCTCCTTGAGTTGGTTCTCAGAAGAAAAGAGATTGGTATCTCTCACACAATTGTAAATTGCACTTGTTATTGTTGTATTTAAATTTTTGTATTCATTACATTCTTGGTGATCAATTGTTATGATTAACTAATTTGTTAATTAATAATTGACTAAAACCTTAAAAAGAAGAAGCAATATTGATTCACACCCCCCCCCTCTCATTATTAGCCAATATTTAAACAATTGATATCAAAGCAAGTGCCTTCACCATAGTTTAACCACCGGAAGGTAGAGTCTGAAGAAATCAAAGGGATCAGGAAGAAGTAATACCCTCCTAGAAAAAGAACACCTTACATCATATATATAACATTTTCCAACGAAAGTATGTGATAAATACCTCCCTTATAAAGTAGACAAGTTAGATTTCTCTAGCTATTGCAAATTTGCAACAGTGAACCAGTCTTATAACTGAAATCAATAATTTGTAACAACAACAATAATAAATGCTCATAAATACCACAATTGACCATGAAAACTGAGCATGCAACCAATAGAATATTACCCAATCGTCGGGTGCTATTTATGAGTTAAGCCACATTTAGATGAGTGTATGGAATAAATCAAGGTGATTTTAGATGGTTGTAGCAAACTTTCATAAAAACAAGAAATATTACAAGTTTTCTATGGTTAGAGTTAGTATAGTTAGTAGAATGCTTGAGAGTTTTGAGAGACTAAGTTTGTCAATCAATTTGCCAAGAGAGTTGTTGCAAGATTAGTTCCTTTCTATGGTTATGGATTCTTCAAATGCAACCAATCTTGAAATTTTATCTACTTGAAAACAATAGGTAGGATTGAAATTGTGATATCCTCAGTGTAATACCTAGTTTAATTAGTGCTTAATGTAGATATAATTTGTGGCTATGGCCAAGCGATGTATATGTGAATTGTATTTCTTTGTTTTAATAATAAAATGTGATGTCGGTTGTTAAGGGGACATGGACAGAGATGGGGGATGAATTAATCCGCAAGAGAGGGGAGGTTCTAAAAGAGTGACCAAGAGGGGCATAAGAGGGAATTACCCATGTCTATTATTCAACCCACTTTCCTAAATTTTATTATCATTGTCTAAACCTTCTATTTTTTTATTGAGTGTTCCCAAATCCAATCATTAAATGTACGTAAGAGGGTGGTTGTGAGAATTCACATTCCATACCTAGTGGGAGCATGCGGGTCAAATACAATCAGTCCGGGGAAGTGTGTGAGTCAAGAAAGGAAACCAAAGGAGAGGAAATTTGTATGGGTTTTGATAGTTGTTTTACACACTCAAGTTTTTGGGTGCACGAGAAAAAATTATTGAGAAAGAAAGAGAGATTGGAGTTGGTGCATCCATGGAAGACAAATTCTAGAGCAAGTTGGGGCATTTCTTGAGTGTTTTGGAGATTAAAATTGAAGAGATGGGTTGTTAGGATTGAATAGTGAACTCCTGTGTGAGTTTCAATTTAACAAGTGTTTTGTTGGAAAATTAGTTGACATTGATTTCAACCATGGAAAATGTAAGCAGGAGAAATAACATTGCAGAAATTGTGTAGAAGCCACAGAGTTATGCAGACATAGATCCCTTGTAAAAGATCATGGAATTGTGATCATTCCATTTTGAATTTTCGGAGCAGTCACAACCATTGAATCAAGGATATTTTTGGATATTTATATCAAGATTCAGGTAAGGAAGAGTTGTTAGATCTAAGTGGAGAAATTTTCGGTATAAACAGAATTATCAATCAAAGTCCAATGGAGCCTTATAAATTTTTGGTATTTCAGAACTTCGCCAATTCGATGATTATTGGAGACAAGGATGAGGCACTAAATCGTGAAGTCATGAAATAAAAAAATCTCGATAGTTGAATCTGATCTAATAGGTATATCAGTTGAAATATCAATCGTTGATCGTGGTCATCTGATGTTGACACTCCAAAAGTAAATAAGTTGGAGTCAGCTAGAAATATGAAATGTTGAGGTTGAAAAATCACATAGGTCAACATATTTGGAGTGAAGGTATGTGGACCTTCCATTTGGTTGATGACGTGTATTATGCCACATGGCAGGGGTTCCATATGGGGACACGTGTCAAATGAATTCATTTTTTTTTGGATTCCAATATGTCCATTTCTATGTGACACATGGCACACATAAGATGGGCCCACATCACTATAGGTTAAAGCATCATTCCATGTCATCTATGGGATTATGAACTCTGGAAATGTCTAGCTTCTACTACTAGAAAAACTGTCGAAGGCCAAAGAAGCGAAATCATGTGGACCATTGATCTAATATCCTCCAGGATTTCTTGTGACCGTGTGATCAAGAAAATGAAGGATAGTGTAAGAACTTCAGTAGGTATAACTCGGGGGGACTTGAACAAATTTAGAGTTGTAATATCATGCAGTCCCGTAGTTTCAAAGTCCCGAAATAAATAAGGAACGTCCATATCAACACTTGATTAAGTTGTGATCATTGATTTAATTTAAGCCTCTATATAATTTAGGACCTTCCATTCAATGAGAGATTAAATCTCAGTCGTTTGATTTACTAGTGAATATAATGTAAGTACTTCATCAAATTTCACTTCGGGAAGAATGGAAGAAGGTCGAAGTCTAGAGGACTTGGTTCCAACATTAGTCTCATGATATGGTAAAGGGGTTGATTAGAGGCACCAAGAGCCTATCAGTAAATAATACCACAAACATTTGAATGAGGTCCTGTGTAGAAGAATAACGACGAAAGAAAGGTGCTAGGAACAATGATTAAGTGGATAATCATATGATTTTGAGCCCGTGGTCATTTGGAAAAGTGGATTGAAGAAATCATATGTGCAAAATTCGATTTCTATAATAGTTTAAAGGGCTTGTGGAGTAATTTGACAAGACTACCACCTAACCACTCCATTGATACTACAATATTGTCTGCACATGAAGGTATAAATTACTTACAAAGGATTTAAAGTCTTTTAAGTTAAAATCAATTATTAAATGTTAGTATTATTGTTAAAATTAAATGAGAAGGTTAAATGGTTCATTTTCAAAAGACATGATGGTTCAATTCTATACCTATTTAAATACTATATAAACCAGAAAATTTGGTGGAAAGAAAGTGTCTCTACAGTTTACATCAGAGGATCAAGAGTAGGAGCAAATTCCAAGAGAGAAATTATAAAATATATATATGTAGTGAGGGTGGTAGGGAGGATATCAGGAGGATGGAATTCCTATGCAAGTTCAAGCTTGTTTTACAAGGGAGTTGGTGCTTCCTAGAGTTGGTACTCTAAAAAAAAGGGAGTTGGTGCTTCCTAGAGTTTGTTATCTAAAACAAGGGAGTTGTTGCTTCCTAGTCTTTCTCTGAAACAAGGGATCAATGTCTCCTTGAGTTGATGCTTAGAAGAAAAGAGATTGGTGTCCCTCACAAAATTGAAAATTGTACTTTCTATTGTTGTATTTAAATTTTTGTATTCATTACATTCTTGTTGATCAACTATTATGATTAATGAGTTTGTTAATTAATATTTGAATAAAATTTTAAAAAGAAGAAGAAATATTGATTCACCCCCCCTCTGAGTATTGTACAATATTTAAACAATTGGTATGAGATAAAGTACCTTCACCATAGTTTAACCAATGGAAGTTAGAGTCTAAAGAAATCAAATGGATCAACAAGAAGGAATGTCCTCCAACATAGCACCACTATTTAAAGGAAATGATTATGATTTCTTGAGTATAAGATTGAAAATTTATATGATGGCCCTTGGTTGTGATGTCTAGAAATCTATTAAAAATTGTTGCATTTCTCCATCTACCCCATCTACTAATATTGCTACAAATAAGATCTACAATGACAATTCAAGAGTTGTTAATGCTATTCTTAGAGGATTAGCAAATCCTATATTTGTAAAAGTGATGCAATGTAAATCAACAAAAGAAATTTGGGACAAACTAAAGATCATCTATGAAGGAGATGGAAAGGTAAAGCAAGATAAACTTCAAAAAATCAGAGCATAGTTTTAAAATCTAAAAATGAAGGAAGACAAAAATATAACGAAATACCTATAGAGAGTGGATGAAGTTCTCAATTCAATTATAGAATTAGGAGAAAACATAGAAGACAAATTCGTTGTTCATAAATTAATGAGAACATTGACTATGATATATGATGCCAAGGTTTCCACCCTATAAGATAGAGAAAACCTAGAGAATCTCACAATGGATGAAGTCCATGAGATTCTCATAGCCTATGAAATGAGAAAAGGGCAAGAAAATCCATCTAAAGGGGAAAAAACCTTCAAGGCATCAAAATAAAAGAAGAAGTAGGAGAATATGTCTAATGAATATAAATCATAGCTATTTGATGCAGAAGTAGTTAACTTCATGAAGAAACTCAAGAAAGGAACTAGTAAACATTAGGGAAAGGTTCCTCTGAAATGATTTAACTAGAGAAAGGTTGGACTTTTTTCTTCTGAATGTCCCTATCCAAAAAAAGAAGAGAGTGATGATAAAATAAATTTCAAGGAACATATAAAGATAAAAACCAAAAACAAAAAGAAGAATACCCTTTATACCAAAGAGGACAAAAATTCATCTAAAGAAAGTGAATATGAAGAGTCAAAACATCTATTTACGGGTATAGAAACCCAAGATAATCCTTCTAAAAATACTTTTGAGATTGAGGAAAACTCTGAGGTTGAAGGAGAAGTAGACCTAGAAGCATAATTAATCAGTGCTATGGATGAACTTAGAAAATATAAAAAGAAGAACAAGTTACTGAGGGGATAACTGCTAGAATTTGAAGAAGCACTACAATTAAGAGAAAAGGAAGTCTTAAAAAATATCAAAGAATCGGAGAAAATCATCATTGACCTAAATCCTAAACTTCAATAAGCCAAGAGAAATGAGGAAGTCTTTAATAAACAACTTAATGAAAAAAAACAAGATTGTAAGAAGCTAGAGACTGAAATTGTTCAACTAAAGAGGGAACTTGAGAAGGGAAACAATCAATCAAGATTTGAGAACATTTAAAAAATATTGAATGACATTGTTGATAGCCAAATATCAGCATGAAATAAGAGAAGACTAGAATATGATCAAGGTTCAATGTATGAATAACAAAATACTAACAAACAACCAATCAATTATGTAGATTCTCTTAGAATTCATTTAAAAAGGGAAGATGGTATCCTTAAAGACTGTTCCTAATAAACAGAAATGAGCACCCCCTACTAAAATAAATAAATAATGCAGTGACCAGAAGGACTCCTCCTAATAGATATCAACATATATTCCTTGGTTATTTCTACTCTTGTAATAATTTTGGACATAAAGCAGTAATTTGTAAAGCCTATACAAAGTACAATTCAAAAAGCTCCCAAAGATATAAAAACAACAAGAATAATATAGAGAAAAGAAACTATAATTCATTCTCCCCATTACAAGATTACAATGTTGAATGTCACAAGTGCAACAATTATGGTCATAAAGTCAGTGAATGCAGACTTTAAGTGCAATCCTTGAAAACAAGTATTCCCAACAATTAGGATAAAAAGATATGGAAAGAAAACATGTGGAATAAAATGTAACATAATGTAAAGTATCCTTGTATGCCAAGAACAAAAAATGTCAATGGTATATTGACAGTGTATGCTCTAAGCATGTTATAGGAGATAAAAGAAAAGTTCTCAATCTGACAAAAGGAAAAAGGAAGTGTCACATTTGGAGATAACGTATCTGCCAAAATACTTGGAAAAGGCACAATCACTTTGGGAAACAAAAAAAATAAAGAAGAAAATATGCTACTACTTGAAAATTTGAAGCCTAATCTTCTAAATGTAAGACAAACTTATGATCAAGGACATATACTCATTTTTTACTCTGAAATATGTCAAATTGGGAAGGAAGGATCAAAAAAATTAGTAGTTATTGCAACAAGACCCTCCAATAATGTATATATTTTAGATATTGAAGAAAAAGAAGAATGATACATGATTCAAGTAGATGAAACATGGTTGTGGCACAAAACAATGGGACACTTCAGTTTTGAAAATATTATCAAATCTAGTAGAAAGGAAGTAGTAAAGGACATGCCAAATATTATAACACCTTTAGACCTTGTTTTTAAGCATTTCCAGGTTGGGAAGCAAACGTGGGTCATATTCAAGACAAAATAATACTCTACATCAAGACCCTTGGAGCTTGTTCACACTGACCTATGTAGACCTACTAGGACTAGAAGTATACAAGTGGAACATTACTTCATGTTGATTATTGATGAATATACAAGGATGACCTGGGTATACTTCCTCAAAGAAAAATCAAAGGCATTTGAAAAGTTTAAAGCATTCAAATCTTATGTGGAGAATGAGACAGATCTCAAAATCAAATGTCTGAGATCATACAATGGAGGGGAATTTACCTCTAAATAATTCAACAAGTTTTGTGAAGATCATGGAATCAAGAGACAATTTTCAACTCCAATAACTCCTCAATAGAATGGAGTTGTTGAAAGGAAAAACAGAATGGTTCAAGAGGTTGCAAGAACAATGTTAAATGAAGAAAAACTTCCAAATAAGTTTTGGAGAGATGTAGTATATACAATAGTTCGCATACATAGATGTAGTATATACAATAGTTCACATAAAGAGATGCAATATATACAATAGTTCACATACTTAACCGAGCACAAATTAGAGTTAACCATGAAAAGACACCTTATGAGCTATGGTTTGGTAGACTAGCATCAGTCAAACACTTTAGAGTCTTTGGGAGAAAATGTTATATTAAGAGGGATAATGATAAACTAGGAAAAATTGATTCCAGATTAGATGAGGGTATATTTCTTGGTTACTCAGCCAACAAAAAGGCTTACAAATCCTATAATATAAGATCGAAAAAAATAGTGGAAAGTGAAAATGTAAAAGTAGATGAACTAAAATTGAGAAAAATCAAATCTCAAGATAAATCATAATTTTAGGAATAGAGAAGAACTAGTTATGATGAAGAAAATGGTGAATCATAAAATGAATAATATGTTGAAGAACTACAAGAGAATGAACCACAAACTAATGAAGAAAAGGATGAGGAAGTGTAATATCCCTAGGATGAACCCAATTGTAAATGTAAAATGAAAATGTACTTAGGTTGGTGAGTTGTTTGATATCATTTTTGTATGCACCTTTCATGCCATAGTGTGCGCATGTACTACGCACTAAAATGATGAAGTGTGCACATTCCAGGATACCGTGCGCAACAACTAAGTGTGTGTGATTTTGAGGCTAGGGATACTTTGTGTATATGTCTTGTTTTATAGGTTGGTGAGCCAGTTATTATAAATTAGGAGGCTTATGTTTTGAATTAGGCTAGAGAGCCTAGATGCTAAAGTACAATGCGCCTGTTTTTGTATATGTCTTATCATTAATATAAAATACATCGTTGCATGTAGATCAACCATGATAAAAGAGTGTGGAGGATTAAACTCCACTAGTTAGGTAAAGGGGGGGTAAAAGTTAAGTAAAAGGGGCTAATCTAGGGAGCTTAAGTTAAAAACGAATATTATATTAATATTCCTTAAAGTATAAAGTATGGATAATTATTTTATTCTAAGTTCTAAGGATGGGGATAAGTGGGCCAAAGTAGCTCCCAACATGACAAGTGTCAAGTTGGGAACATGCATACATATATTTTCTACTTAGATCATTTTGGGGGGGCATTCAACCATTCATGCAAGCATTCATTCATCCATTCAATCATTCCATGATCTTTAATTCACTCTGTTAGTTGTCTTATGTACCTTCCTTTCACTGTACTTGAACTTGTATCTGTACCCATACATGTTTTTGTACCTGGTTATCTTGGAAGTTGGACTGAAGAAGTGAGTTGTTGGGCCCATGAGAAATCTCTCAAGGTGAGAGAATTGTTGGGGAATTGATTTATAAAGGTGCTAAACTACAACTACAGGGCTCTGAGACTTCCTATCCGACCTGTTGTTGAATCCCAGAAAGGAAGTGGGGAAGTCGAACGAGTGTTGAGAAGGGGCACACTTCCTAGGTGGGAAAGGCATGTGGGGAATTCGAGACTGTAGGTTCTTAGTTTGAGTTGGCACCTATGATAGAGTCATTCATGTTGTCTATGATACATCATCTTAGTTAGGAATCCCTTTACCCGGGTGGAGTTTAGTCCTAACTTGGGGGTAACCCACTGCTGAGAGTGATGAGCAGTTTGGTCTAAGGTTGGGAGGTTCACAGAAGGTATGCACACAGTTGGTGATATTCTAACCAAGATAAGTGTCAATTGTGTGATAAATTACATGTTGCATAATTGTTTACGTGTTTATTTTTATGGGTTTATCCTATCTGTGGTTTATAACTGTCTTTATATTTATGGGTATCGCATGTATATGTTGCATGTATATGTTATTGTTATTTCAGTATGAATCCATGCGTTTACAAAATGTATTTGTTTGTTTATGTTTTATTTATAAATTTCTACAAGAGTTTTGTGTATAGGTTTTAATTGCATGCAATTCGAAAACTTTATGTGGAATAACTCAGTTGGATGTTGGGTATGTTACAATATGGTATCAGAGAATGAAAGTGTTTTATGGAGTAGCATGCCCCAACATGGGTGGTCAGGGATGTTACATGAAGAAACACCCTTGCCAAAATATCCATAAAAAAGATTTCAAAAGAATCACCCTGAAAGAGAAATCATAGAGGATAAAAGTGCAGGAGTAGAAACTTGAAGAAAACTTACATTTGAATCAGAATAGACAATGCTTTCTCCAGTAGGACTCAAATCATTTTCATAAGTAAGCAAGAGTGAATATTGGATAAAAGCAATGAATTAATAACTTGACCAAATAGAGAAAAATCAAATCTGGGAAATGATCCCAAGACCAAAAAACAAAAATGTGATAGGAACCAAATGGATTTTCAAGAATAAAATTGATGAAAATGGAAATATTATAAAGAATAAAGAAATATTAGTATGCAAGGGATATTCCCAAGTTGAAGGAATTTACTTCAAGGAGACATCTTCCCCAGTGGAAATATTAGAAGCTATCATAATGTTTTTGGCATTTGCATGCTTCAAAAACTTCAAAATCTATGAGTTTGATGTCAAGTCAACATTTATAAATGGAACCTTAGAGGAAGAAGAATATTTGTAATAAACTAAAGGATTTAAGTTGATAGAAAATCAAGATTATGTATGTAAAATCAAAAAGTCTTTGTATGGTCTTAAACGAGCTCCCAGAGCATGGTTCTCAAGGATTTATAAATATCTACAACAACAAGGATACAAGAGAGGGACTACTAACAACAACCTATATATTAAAATTGAAGAAAAAATATGATTGTTGTTGTGGTATATGTGGAAGATATCATTTCTGGAAGTAATTTGACTATACTGAGAAAAATGTTTTTTACAGAAATGTTGAAAGAATTTGAGATGTATATGTTAGGTGAGCTAGCATTCTTCCTGGTTTTACAAGTTACTCAAACATACAAAGTGATATTCATATCCCAAACCAAATATATCAAAGAAATGCTAAAGAAAATTCAAATGGAATAATGCAAACCTATGAGCACTTCCATGGTTACAGGATGTGAACTAAGATTAGATGATGATTCAACAAAGATAGACCAAACCATGTACATATCAATGGTTGGTATACTTTCATATGCAACAACAAGAAGATCTGATATCATACACGTTGTAGGAATAACAAGAATATTTCAATCTGCACCTAAAGAGACTCATTTGAAGGAAGTAAAAAGGATATTTACATATCTAAGAGCTACCTTGGATTTTGGATTATGGTATCCAAAAAAAATTGATTTTACATTAAAAGAATATGTTGATGCAGATTGGGATGGTAGTGTGGATGATAGGAAGAACACCATTGGAGGAACATTCTTCCTAGGAAATTTTATAATATCATGGCTAAGTGAGAAGTAAACATATATATCACTGTCAACAATAGAAGATGAATATATTGTTTCTATCACCTGCTGCACTCAAGTAATTTGGATGAAACAAACCCTAGAATACCTACAAGTAAAGTGTGATGATCCAATTCTTCTTAACTATGACAATATTGGTTCTATTAACCTCTCTAAGAATCATGTTATGCATTCTAAAACCAAACATATCCCTATTAAATACCATTTTCTGAGAGACAATTTTTCTCAAAAGATAGTCAAAGTGGAATAGGTTGATACTAAAGAGAAGCTTGTAGACATATTCACAAAACCTCTACCAAGAAGTTCTTTTGAACATCTTCGATAGAAATTGGGAGTAATTCCCATACCTCATTAAAACCGCAAAAGCTTCATCAGAAAGGGAGAGTGCATAGGGGATCGTCATCTTAGGGAGAGAAAATATATATCTCTTATATCATTGTTGTCAAAGGGGGATGATACACAGTAAAACTAAAAAATATATTGAAAGGATATTTTACTAAGTTTCCATCAATGCCAAAGGGGGAGATTGTTGGAAAATTAGTTGGCATCGATGTCAACCATGGAAAATGTATGTCGAATAACACGTATGAGGAAAGAAAAGATCAAGAGAAATATCATTGCAGAAATCATGCATAAGACAGAGTGTTATGCAAACAAAGATCCTTTGTAAAACATCGTGGAATCATGATCGTTCCCTTTTGAATTCCGAGAGCAATCACAAGCATTGAATCAAGGAGATTTTTGGATCGTTTGATCATAAGATAGGTAAGTGAGAGCCATCAGATCTAAGTGGATAAATTTTAGATATAACCAAATCCATCGATCAAAGTCCAATGGAACCTTATAAAGTTTTGAGACTCTGTAACTCTGCCAATTCGACAATTTCTAGAGACAAGTTAAAGGCACGAAATCGTGAAGTCGTGAAATCCCTATAGTTTTATGATATGATAAATAGATCAGTTGAAATATTATTCATTGATCATGGTCATCCGACATTTACCCTCTGAACGTAAAGAAGTTTGAGTTAGCTATAAATTCTGAAGGCCGAAGTTGTGAAATCATGCAAGTCATCAGATATGGAGCGAGGGTATGTGGACCATCCATTTGGTTGATGATGTGTCTTATGCCACATGGAAGGGGTTCCATATGGGGACATGTGTCACATGAATTGACTGATTTTTGGATCCCAATATGTCCATTGTTTAGTGATAAGTGGCACACATACCATGGGTCCATGTCACCATAGGTGACATCAACATGCCACGTCATATCTAGGATTACGGCCTCCAGGAATGTCCAACTTCTCCTACCAGTAAAAGTGTTGAAGGCCTAAGTAGAAAAATTACGTGGATCATTTATCTAAAATCCTTTGGGATTTATTATGACCATTTGATCAAGCAGTGGAAGGACAGTGTAAGAACTTCAGCATGTATAACTGTTGAGGATTTGAAAAAATTTAGAGTTGTAATATCCTAGAGTCCCAAAGTGTTGAAGTCCCGAAATAAATAAGGACCATCCATATTAACTCTTGATTAAGTCATGATCGTTTATTTAGTTTAAGGCTCCATATAAGCCAACCTCATCCAGTCAACGAGAGATTAAATCTCAACAGCCTGATCTACTAGTGGAGATAATGTAAGTACTTCGATGATGTTTACTTCGGGAAGTATTACTATGGAAGAATGTAATAAGGCCGAAGTCGGGAAGATTTGGTTCCAACACCGGTTTCATGATATGGTAAAAGGGTTGATTAGAGGCACTAAGAGCCTAAAATTAAATAAGACCATGAACATTTGAATGCGGTATTGTGTAGAAGAATAAGGTTGAAAGAAAGGTTCTAGGAGTAGCACTTAATTGTATAAGCCCATAATTTTCAGCTCATTGTCATTTAGAAAAGTGGGTTGAAGAAAGCGTCTGTGCATAATTCGATTTATGTAACAGTTGAAAGGGCCTGTGGATTAATTTGACAAGGCTAGCACACAATGATTCCATTTCTTCTACAATATTGTTTGGACATGAAGGGATAAATAAATTACAAAGGATTTAAAGTCTATTAAGTTAAAATCAACTATTAAATGTCATTAGTATTGTTACAATTAAATGAAGAGGTGCAATGGTTCATTGTCAAAAGACACAAGGATTCAATCTTATAACTATTGAAATACTATATAAACCAGAAATTATGGTGGAAAGAAAGTGTCTTTGCAGTCTACATTAGAAGATCAAGAGAAGGAGAACAATCCAAGAGAGAACCTTTAACATTTTTATGCAGTGAGGGTTGTAGGGAGGAGATATGGAGGATTGCATTCCTCTGCAGGTTAAAGCTTGTTTTACAAGGGATTCGGTGCTTCCTAGAGTTGGTACTCTAAAAATAAGGGAGTTAGTGCTTCCTAGAGTTGGTTCTCTAAAAACAAGGGAGTTGGTGCCTCCTAGAGTTGTTTCTCTAAAAACAATGGAGTTGGTGTTTCCTAGAGTTGGTGCTTTGAAACAAGGGATTGTTGTCTCCTTGAGTTGGTTCTCAGAAGAAAATAGATTGGTGTCTCTCACACAATTGTAACTTATACTGTTGGATTACTGAGAGGGGGGAGGTGAATTCATAATAGAGATTTTTAATCATTTTAACCATAGTATATAAGTGTTGTTTATGCTTATGATCAATTTACCAATATCATTCAATAAGTGCAGAATAAATAAAACATGAACAATGAGAAATCATACAGAAACACGGTACACCAATATTTTTACATGGAAATCCAATGTGAGAGAAAATTAGAGAATTATTTTTCTTATATGTCTTGAAAAATTACATTCATCGGAAGCACCAACTTCCTTTGTTTTCTAGTTGCAACTGGAAGGAGGCTCCAACCCCCTATATTTTCAGGCTACAACCTAAGGGAAGCTCCAACTCCCCAATTCTATGGCTCCAACTAGAAGGAGGCTACTAACCGCTATGCTCTCTGGCTACAACCACCTATCCTTTCCCTGTCCAACCATCCTGAAATACAAGTGTCAAATAACTGATTAAACGACTGCCACACTATCACTGTGAAATATACCACTATAAACATGTACCAATCTGTGCCAACAACCTCTATCCAACCTGTACCAATACTTTGTAGTCAACTTGTACCAATAACTTGTAATCAACCTATACCAATAACTTATACCAACATATACCAACAACTTGTACCAATAATCTCATCAATAGCACATATCTGATAATATAGATCTCATACTCAATATCACATAGATATCACTCAAACCATGTGCATCTATGTCTCTCTAGTCATGTGCCATACATGTGCATATAATCATAATCATGTGTAATAAACCCTCACATGGAATAGACCTCAAAACCTCACTGATATTTAGCCTCAAACAAAACTAACAACTTTAGGAACACATCACAAACAAAATCCCTCAACCATGTACCAAGAAATACAAGATATTTCTCAACACTCAACCAAAAATGTAATGCCAATAATAGATACCATACATATCATCACTACATTTTTGTAGATCTGGCTTATAGAGTAAGTTCCATACCACCAACAACCTCTCTAGGGAAAATCCTTAAACCCCCATAACCATATCCCATGTAGACAACAATATCCAACTACACATAAAAATATGACATACCTTTTGAACCTGTAGATAGATCTGATGTACCTGATCACTGTAGAATTTCCTAGGAGACTGATTTCAGAATCTAGGGACCTAGCATCCTCATACACTCAAGTTTTCATGGATTTTACAAATGTACACACCCTTCCCTTCTTCATCCTACATATGTATGTGACTTCCTCCACTGCAGCCCGAATATGTACACGACTTCCTCCACTGCAACCCATGTATACCTCAAAAACTAGGGTATTTTTAGAAATTTTGTAACTCCAAAAATTTCGTCATCAACCCTCCTTTGTTGCCTCAGACTTGTGTAACTTTAGATGTATCAATGAGTACCTTCAATAAAATTTTCAAAAAATGATAGATATTCAATGTGCTCAATAGGTGATAATAGGATACCCTTTCTCTCTTATTTATACTCTCCAAGTAGCTTCCTCTAGGGGTTATCTTCTAACTACTTTACCCAACTTTCTTATTTTAGGGATAACCCACTTCTAACCACTTTGTCCACTTACAACCACTTTATCCACAAATAGTAAAATCACCACTTCTAGTTGCAACTAATTTATTTTTAATTATTTTCTTTTTGCAACAACTTAACTCATGATTAACTCCTAGTTACAACAACTTTGACTAGTAAACTTCTTCTAGGAGCTTCTAGAATAAATTAATTTCTTTGACCTTCTAGAGGCTTATAGATAACTCATGAGGGTTCTCCAACTTCACTAAGCCATATATCCTCAACCGTGAGGAACTACGTGATGACATATCACCATAAATGACACAACATGTACTATCTATCTAGAATACTCTCAGTTGAAAATTAACTGATCTCCATTACATTATTCCTCAACCAAAATCGAGTTCCTTAACCACACTACTGGGGATATCAAAATTTTATATCGGACTTGCTTCAAGGGTTGACATCAATGAAAACCAACCCAATTAATCAACATGTATTTTTTGTTGTTGTATTTAAATTTTTGTATTCAATACATTCTTGTTGATCAATTGTTATGATTAATTAATTTGTTAATTAATAATTCTAAAATTTTAAAAAGAAGAAGAAATATTGATTCATCCCCCCCTTTCAGTATTAACCCATATTTCAACATGTTTGTTGTCGTTTGGTGGTAGTTTTTCCTAGCAACAAGTTCCCTTGAGTTCCTGTCTGATCGATTCCTAGTTGCATGTTTCAAGGAGACCCTAATAAATGAATGGGATGCCCAAGGGACTAATATTAGTGAAGGGGTACATTCCCTAGGTTGGGTAGGTCATGAGGAAGAGAGCTAGTGGAAAATTGGGATAGTTGTAGGAGAATATTAGTGGGTTGTGGGATTTATGAGATTTGGATGGATAGTGAGAGACCACCCTCTTTTGTGGATTACTAGCCTCAACTCAGGGGTGACTAGATGTTAAGACTTTCAAAAATCAGTCTATGGTTGGGTGGAACATCTGTCCCAAGTTGTTGGTTTCACAATTGATTTTAAAATATAAGTAGGGACGATTTTAGGGGATAAATTTCTCTCTTGGGCTAATTTTCCATGTTTTTTCCCAAAAAAAGATTCGCTATTCTAAAAATAATTCGCCCAAATTCTATAGCATAAAATTATTTTACCTTAAAAATCGCCAAAATTTTATACAAACTATATAAAATACTTAGAAATTTGAATACTTTTACAAAAATATCGTCAAACATGTGTAGTTGGCATAT
This sequence comes from Picea engelmannii, assembly GCA_009831015.1. Taxonomy (NCBI): domain Eukaryota; kingdom Viridiplantae; phylum Streptophyta; class Pinopsida; order Pinales; family Pinaceae; genus Picea; species Picea engelmannii. Next base: position 834,847 of record ML787969.1, read on the forward strand.
GAAGGATTAGTAAGATTCACCAAGGTTTCTACATTATAAAATAAATTTCCATCCTTTAAATCATCCTTGAATATAAGTGTTTTATCCTATTGTTGTGTTGTATTATGTGATTAATTGTCATGTTTTACTTTTTGTATGAGAACCAATTTATACGATATCGTAATGGAGTTATTAGTTGCATTTCTTGACTATTTTAGAATTCCGTAGATGCATTTAATTAATAATAGTAGATAGAAGATAGATTTGTATGTAATTTGTAGTTGTAAGCTACAGGAAGTAAATTAGATAGCACAACTTTTATTTTACGAGTATTTTTCACTGTAATGTTCCTCCACTAGGTTGGGGGACGTTAAATTATGGTAACAAAGATCAAGGTTCAATACTGAGCCTACATGGGCCATCTAGCAGAATGTTGGATATATAAGTTGCAAAAATTTAAATTTCAAAGGATGTCTCTAATATGTTTGACAAAAATGTTCCTATGAAATTGGGAAATAATTCGTGGGGAATTTGAGAATATAATGGGTTTTCTATAGGGACAATTGGGCCACAACAAG
>ML787970.1:0-27262 GCA_009831015.1 Picea engelmannii
TGAGTGTTAAACGCAGAACTGATGCCTGTAGGGTTTAGAATATGCATGTGGTTGTTTAGTTTTCATTTTTAAATTCGAACATAACTCAGAATTAGCATGCATTCTGCTTTGTTAGATATTAGTTACCTTGCCTGGGTGGAATAGTTAGATTACAGTTAGAACGAAAGGAGCTCCTGGTACCAGTAGATACGGTAATACTCTGTTTTCCTGTAGACAGAATAGATTGATTTTTGCTGCTCAGAATGAATGCATTTTCGACAATACTCTATGTGTCCTAACTTAAACAGAAATGATGATGGTAGAGGATTGGGCATAAAGGTAAAATAATCGTGTGGCACCATATTTTGGGAATAAGAATAGCAGTACCAGCATTTGAGCACAAGATTGTTTTTCTGTTGATGACTTAAATAGGAAATTCTCAGTTTCAGGTTAGTCATTAGAATTCAAGTTCTTAGAATAGGTGTGTGTTTTATTCTTAGGATAGCATTCAGATAGAGACTAGACACTTGCCTGCACATACTGTGTATCATCTCGAAGTTTACCAACCCTGGTTTGACAATTTAGTGTTTCAGGTCACTTACAAGCTTCAATTTAGCAGCCTGACACTTAGTCTTTATTTATAAACTCTTGTAGGTTTGCAATTGAGTCTAGATCTTTGGATCATTCACATTCAAATCATTAGGAATTATTACATATCATTTATTCTACTTTCTACGAAAGAATCATTCTCTTTTCTTGTGCATGAGTTTATAGGTACAATTGGCTTTGTTGGGATCAACTAGAAGGTTATACACCCCCAACGTTTTATCACCCCAACTCTAGTGCTCCTCTTCTCTTTTATTATTTTCTAGAAGCATTAAAATTCATGTTTCTATTAGCTTGTAACTCTCTATACAATCATGAAGTCCTACACCACCTTATTGTATTCTATATTATAGGATATAGTTTTTATCCTAAGTGTGTATTAGATCCTATTTTTCCTCCTCCTTGTCTTGTCTCGTGTTCTATTTTTTAATAGTTTCCTTTCTATTTTTAATTAACTTTTTATCTTTGGCTTTTTTTGTTTAATTTCTAAATGTTTACATTGGCATGATGAAACTTTGGAGACATGGTAGATAATTGTTATAGTGTCAGGCCCTTCACACTATCAACGACATCTCCTACCTCAACATAACTTCCATAGCCATGAATTTCTCTTTTGTCACTAATACTTTGTTGATGGGGGAAAACTCAAATGTCAATAGTAGGGTTTTAACCTAGAAAATAAGTCCAATTAGACTCTTTCATATTTGATGTAGGAAAACCCTTTGGATTTATGGAGCGACAACCTTTTGATGATGTTTAAGTTTTGTTGTGTTTCTTTTTGTCATTTTCAATGAGAATTATAGAAAGAACGAAAAAATCACTATTTAATAATACTTGAAATAAATACGAAGCCTTGAGAGCCAACTCTCAATACAAAAAATATTATTTCTTTATCTTTAAGAAATATGATAATCAATTCTACATAAATTTACTAGATGAAAGAATATATATTTCAAATAAAAAGTAAGGAACTTAATCTAAATCATAGAATTTATTTCTAAAATCAAATGATTTAGATTTGTTGAGGAAAGAAATAAAAGAAATATTAATATTTCTCAAACACGATTAAATCTCTTACAAAACATCGAGGCTACTCAAATGAGTTACAAAATAATGCACAACCCACCATATATAGGAAACACATTTTTCAATGATAAAGTTCTTGGCCCATGATTGGCTTCTCAATATTAACTAGACTGTCATAAATATCATTTACACAATAGTTGCATCAAAAGCATTTACCCAAAAATCCCTTATTACTTCTCAAGTCTCTCTATAAATACCATTTGAAAATTGGTTACAGTAAGCAACTCATGAATTAACCCTTAGGTTAACTAGGGGTTCATTCTCTAACTACTTCTTTATCATGTTTTTTGCATTACTCAAATAAAACTTTACATAAATCAATATGGGGAAAAACATGTTTCTTTCATGGGGCCCTCAAAGTTAGTAATTCCCTAGAAAACCTTTTAATGTATTTTCAACTTTGGGAAAGTCACATTTAAGTTGTGATACTTTCATATGGGTTTCAATTTCAAGACCCCAATTCGATGGAATTTAAAGCATAATTCACCTTATTTGCATAATATGCAAGTTGATCCCATAGACAGAGGAATCCAAACCTGTTCTTCATACAAGGGAAATAAAGTTTGATATAAAAAGACAAGAATCCATTCAACTATACAATAAACATACACACTCTTAATCTACTTAAATTCATTTATCTCACACTGAAATTTACAAGGATTCATCCAGCCTGTCTAAACCTTATTTCACTTCATTGGCCTTTCATAAGTTTTCTGGCCATGGTTGGCCCTCACACACACACACATGGGTCTCTCTCTCTCTCTCCCAAATGCATTCAATGCTTACAAATTAAAACCCAAAGGATTATGAAACTAGAATTATTTCAGATCCTATCATTTCTCTATAACAAACTCCTAAGATCCCTCAGATCCACAATATCTTGAGGAAGATTTCTAAAATCACTTACTCACCTCAAATACTTCTCTAGATCTCTACAACTCTCGAGATCTACACATTACTCAATCTAAATTCAACTTCTAGAACTTAGTTATAATCGTAGGAAAATAAAAGAATTAAATTAAGGGAACCCACTCCCTTTAGTAAATTGAAAGATCCCTTAGGTATTTTTCAGTCTTTGGTTTCATGATGAGATTTCTCCTACATCAGACTCCCAAGGAACAAATGTTTCATGATCTCCTAATCATGAGTATTTTGCTGCTAAAGTCACCTCGGATAACAAATATTATGTTGTTGCTTGCCACTTGCTTTGCCATATTTTTGTTGCTATGTTGTTGTCTACAACCCTCCAGGATCCCAAATATTACTTTTATTTTTTGCAATCTTTGTGTTCCAACTTTCATAATTAACTACCTATGCATTGTTGTTGATGTTCCTTCTTATCCACTTGGAAGTCTTCATTCCCAACTCTGTATTCCTTACTTGTTCTTACTGTTGATTGTTTTTCTTTTGAGTTGGACACTTTACTCCTCCACCAAACATTTTTCACTTGCATAAATGTTATCTTAAGGTTTCAGAATAATTGAAACTTTGCTCCATACATTCTTTAACAACTGCTTTGTATTGTGCTTCTACCATTAGAATCATCTACCGCCTCCAACATGTTTATTTTAACTTGTTTTTTGCATCTATCCACAATTCATTTGTAGAAGTTATAATATATGATCCAGGTGGATATTGGTGGCCACCCACCTGGTCCAAATTCCAACTGGCTCATCTTGACAACTTTTAGTTTAACACGTTTCTCTTTAATGGCGAAAATTCTTTGTAACTATGGGTTCTTCACTTACAGGTCTATCCTGAAGCCCTACATAACATCCATGTGGATATTTGTGGCCGCACACCTATTCCAACTGACTTATTTTGGAATTTTCCATGTCAGTACATCTTTTTGTACTTCCAAGGCCGTTTTGGGCTCTAAACAATGTTTTCTTGGCTCGACGCAATCAAACTATAGATGAAGTTAGAGTTTGATGGCATAATGCATAGTCTCAAAAATACCTTTCCAATGGGCTATCACACGCCTAAAACATAGATCGTATGCAAAATTTACAACCCCGAGAAGTTAATGTACTAACTTACCCCAACAGGGCCCACATGACTTTTGGCACTTCATCTACGAGGGTTAGGTATTTGGATGTATAGGGCTTTTTCATTCATGTTTATCATAAAAATTCCTTCAAAGCCTCATTGTAATCATATTCTTGTGAATGAGAGTATACATCACATATCTTCTCAGAGATAAAGCTACCACCATTCTAGTGAGTCTTGCACTCTGTATTTTTACAGTCTTTGCACATTTCTTTCATTAATAGAAATCATGTATTGTTGTATTTCTCTGTTTCTGGCAATTTTTATGGGTAATTCATTGTAATATATCTTCTTTCATTTTGTTCCAAAAATAATCTAGATCAGTGGTATCAGAGCAGGCTACTCTTGATCATTTTCTAGAGCATGTCCCAACGAGGTATGAGTATAACAAGTTGGATCTTGATCTTGTCTCTCTTGAGTAAAATCACTCTCACACGCCCAAGAAACCCTCTATGGTGGCATACAAGAAAAATGACAGAGCAGAAGATTCTATTAGCATGTTGCTTGAGCAAGCTCTCGCGTGACAGAGGGACGAAATGATGGATAATTTTGCACACATCCTTCAACACCCGCCGATAGAAATAGGCACATATTCATCAAGAGTCCATTTTGGAGGAAGCTCTCCCTTCAAGGTACAAGTTAATTTTGATATCCCCATATTTGAAGGTTATATAGATGCAGATGCCTCAGAAAAATGGTTAAATTTGCTAGAAGGTTATTTCTATGTTCACAATTTTTCCTACAGGGAAAAGATCACCTTCGCACTCCTCAAGGCTCTTCCCCATCTCAAACATTGGTGGGAAACTTACTGGGAGCAAAGTTCCACAGAGGAATCTGGAATATATGGGGTCAAGCGCACTTGGTAATTTTTTGTGGATGCGGTCAAGGAACAATACTACCCTGTTGATAACTATGAAGACTAGTACATGAGATGGACCAAACTGCAGCAAGAGAAGAGCCAAATAGTGTCAGAGTTCACAAATACTTTCCATACCTTGCGCACCAAGATGGGTATCAAAGACTTTGAGAAACATCTGGTTCTGAAATATTGTGGGGCTCTACATATTTACATCCAAATCGAAATGGATTTCCTAAACATCTCATCATTGGGAGTTGCCTATCGATATGTTGTCAAAATCAAGCATAAATTTAGGCACAAAAACAAATGGGAGTTCAATTCTACAAATCCACAACAACCAAAGCATGGTAAAGATGAGCCTAACCAATAGCCTCCAGACAACCAGTCCAAGACACAAGACAAGAAGGGTAAGGGAAAGACGAAGAATGACACTGGGAAGTGGTGTGACTTCCACAAAATCCCCTGGCACAACAATGATGAATGTCGCTCGAAAAAATCATTGGTGGTTGAGGTCAAAGACAAGGAGTCGAACCCTGATTCAGATTATGATCCAGAAAATATTGAAAATAGACAGATCATCAACGTAGGCTCCACTGCTACTGTAATGACCACAAAAATTCAACCAGAAGAACCAGTAGATCCTGAAGAGGGGGGGTGTCTCTTCCATTCATATATGTGGGTAAATGGGACCCCGTTGCATTTCATTTTTTATAACGACAGCCAGAAGAACCTCATTTCAGCTGAGGTCATCAAACAATTTGGGTTTTAGACAACACCACACCCACAACCATACAAAAATGGGTGGCTTCACCAGGGACGAGATCTCTGTGTTAGCCAATAGTGTCGCTTGTCCTATGAAATCCAACCCTTCAAGGAAGAGGTAGTGCATGACATTTCACCTCTCGATATCTGTGATGTTTTTTTGGGGCAACCATATATTTGGAAACATCATGATGTCTATGAATCTCAACCCCGTAGTGTCATTATTACTCTGGGGGGTAAACTCTACAATATACCAGAGTTAGTTCTAATTATTGTTCCACCAAAACAATTCCTCAAGGTAATCTCTCATACTGTAAAATTCATCCACTTCACAGTATGTTCAAAGGATGCACATAAGGCCACTACAACCACTACAACCTCAACACCTTCTATCCATCAGAAGAAGATTTTAGAAGATAAAGAATATATTGTTCCTTCACCTACAATGGTTCCTACACAATTCCTCGTCAAGTCGTGAAAAAATAGGTTGGTGGAACAGATTCAACCCCAACAACAACAAGTTCATGACAACCTTCCACAGACCAAGCAACACAACTTCTCCAACAAGGCACACAACTCACCAAGATTCATATTTAGAAAATGATTTCCCCTCTTCCTGGGGTTCTCAACACAATGGAGACCATCGCTTCCTAAGGGGGGGGTATTGATCCAGGTTGATATTGGTGACCACCCACCTGTTCCAAATTCCAACTGATTCATCTTGACAGTTTTAATTTCAACGCAATTCTCTGTAATGGGGACAATTCTTTGTAATTGTGGGTTCTACACTTACAGGTATGTCCTAAATCCCTACACAACATCTAGGTGGATATTGGTGGCCGCCCACCTATTCCAACTAGCTTATTTTGTAAGTTTTCATGTCAGTACATCTTTTTGTACTTCCAGGGCCATTTTGAGGCTCTAAAAAATGTTTTATTGGATTTCCATAGTCAAAATTTAATCATAGTCAAAGTTTGATGGCATAAAGCATAGTTCTCGAAAATACCTTTCCAATGGCATATCACACCCCTAAAACGAAGATCATATGCAAAAGTTACGACCCCGAGAAATTAATGTACTAACTTACCCCAATAGGGCCCACATGACTTGTGGCGCTTCATCTCCTAGGGTTTGTTTTTTGGATGTCTAGGGTTTTGTCATTCATGTTTATCATAAAAATTCCTTTAGAGCCTCATTGTAATCATCTTCTTGCAAATGAGCGTAGCGACCACATCTCTTCTCAGAGATAGATCTACCACCATTCTAGCGAGTCTTGCACTCTGTATTTTTATAGTCTCTGTACATTTGTTTCATTAATAGAAATCATGTATTATTGTATTTTGTAGATTGTGGAGCCTGATTATCTTCCTGATTCAGAGGCCTTTGTAATTTCATAGTAAATATGGACCATTCATTATATGGTCGTAGATATGACGGTCGAAGTTATGTTAGGGTTTTTTTCCCTAGAAGGCAACACTCTTTTATGAGGGAAATGTATTGTGGCTATGTATCATTACGAATATTGTATTCTGAGTGAGGAAACTATGAGAGAAAGAAGAGGAAGTTACAACGGGTGTGTTGTAGGTTGTATCCCTTCATTTGCTGAATAATAATAAAGGAAGGGCCTGACAATTTCTCTGGTAGATGTAGCCCACACTGGGTGAACCATGTATATCTGTGTCTCTATTGTATTTTGTATATTTTGTGTTTTATTTCCTCATTTTTTTTCATTTTGTTACTCCGCAATCCTGTTTTTCTAACAACTGGTATCAGATAGAAAGGTAACTCGTAGGAAAGGAGGGTTCCTGGTTTGAGTGGGAGCAATGGCGGAAGATGGAAAGTTTAGGGTCGAGAAATTTAACGACCAAAACTAACAGTTATGGAAGATGCAGATGGAAGATTATTTATATCATAAGGATCTATTCCTACCATTGGGTGGAATAGCAAATAAGTTGACGACCATGAAGGACAAATAATGGGAGCTTCTTGATAGAAAGGCACTAGGAACAATACGGTTGAGCCTGACAGCGTCAGTGGCTTTCGATATTTTGAAAGAAAATACAATGAAGGAGTTGATGGACGCATTAGCTAAACTATATGAAAAACCCTCAACATCCAATAAGGTATTTCTAATGAAGAGATTATTTAATATGAATATGTCAGAAGGTGGGTATGTTGTAGATCATTTAAATGAATTTAATACGGTTACTAATCAACTAAGTTCTGTAAAAGTGGACTTTGATGATGAGGTCAAGGCTCTTCTAATATTGTGCTCATTGCCAGAAAGATGGAATGGCTTGGTCATGGCTGTAAGTAACTCCATCTTTGGTTCAAACACTCTAAAATTTGATGATGTTCTTGGTGTTATCCTTAGTGAGGAAATGTGACGGAAGAGCATAGGTGAGACATCAGGTAATGCGTTAAACATGGAGAACATGGGAAGACAAAATGATAGAGGAAAGGGTTCAGGGAACCACAAGAATTCTAGGAAGGGTAGATCCAAATCCACACTGGGAAAGATAGAGTGTTGGAATTGTGGGAAGAAAGGACATTTGAAGAAAGACTGCAGAGCTCCAAAGAAACAAAGAGATGGAAAATAGGAGAAAAATCAGGAAGCAAATGTAACAGGTGATGTGTTACAAGATGCTTTGATTATTTCTATAGATAATATTTCTAAGTTCTGGGTAGTAGATTCAGGGGCTTCATTTCATGCCACACCCCATATGAAACATTTTCTAGATTATGTTAAAGTGATTTTGGATAGGTTCATTTGGGTGATGATGCACCATGCAAAAATGTTGGAATGGGAAAGGTAAAAATAAAGAAAAGGAATGGAAACCAATGGATGTTGAAAGAGGTAAGACATGTTACAGATCTAAGGAAAAATCTTATTTCAACAGGGCAGTTGGCAAGTGAAGGTTGTATATCCATATTTACAAATAAGGTATGGAAGGTCACCAAAATATCATTGGTGATAGAAAAAGGAGAGAAGGTAGGTACATTGTATTTATGTACTGGTAATACTGACTCTTCTATCTCTTTAGATTTTACAGGATTGGATGCAGCACTGTGGCATCATAGGCTTGGACACATGAGTGAGGAGGGGATGCAAATACTTCACAAAAAAAAAAAATTTCCTGATCTTAAACAAATTGATTTAGATTCCTGTGAGCATTGTGTTTATGGAAAATATAAGAGAGTCAGATTTCTCAGAGTCAGAAAAGAAAAGAAGAGTGAAAGGTTAGAGCTTGTGCATATAGATGTATGGGGACCAACTCAGGTATCATATCTTGGTGGCTCTCGTTATTATGTTACTTTTATTGATGATGCAACTAGAAAAACTTGGGTTTATTACATTCGACAAAAAATTGATGTTTTTGATACTTTTAAGAAATGGAAAGCTTTGGTTGAGAATGAGATAGGAAAAAGGTTGAAGTGTCTCAGATCAGAAAATGGAGGTGAATATTGCAGTAATAAGTTTGATTATTACTATTCATACCATGGGATTCGTAGAGAGAAGATAGTTCTAGGAACACCATAAGAAAATGGTGTGTTAGAAAGGATGAACAGGACAATCATGGAGCATGCAAAGAGAATGAGATTGCATGTTGGTTTTCCTTTACATTTTTGGGTAGATGTTGTAGATAATGTTGATTAATTAATAAACAGAGGACCTTCAAGCTCTTTGGATGGTAGAATTTCAGAGGAGTCATGGATAGGTAAAAAGGTAAATTGTTCCTTTTTGAAGACTTTCGGTTGTGAAACATTTGTCCATATTGATAAAGAAAACAGAACAAAGCTTGAGGAAAAATCCAAGAAGTGTACCTTTATTGGATACGATGTTAATGATTTTGGTTATCGCTTATGGGATTATGAAAATCACAAAATCATTAGGTGTATATATGTCATATTCAATGAGAAGGTCATGTACAAAGATCAGTTGCAAGGAAAGATACAAGAAAAAGAAAAACCAGAATACACAGTGCTTGATGAGATCACTGAAAAAGAAATTCCAAAGGTACCAGAAAATCAAAATGTACAACAACATGAGCAACATGTACCTCAAACTCCTGCAAGTGTTGTTAGAAGATCTACCAGGTTAAGTGGACCCCCTGAACAATACTCTCCTTCATTGTATTATTTATTGTTGACTGATTTTGGTGAACCAGCATGTTATGAAGAGACAATGCAAGTAGGCACTAAAAAGAAGTGGGGGAAAGGAATGAAAGAGGAAATGGATTACCTGGTAAATAACCAGACTTGGGATTTGGTTCAGTTTCCTACAGGAAAAATAGCATTACAGAATAAATGGGTTTACACATTGAAGGAAGAAAATGGAGGGAAAAAACGATATAAGGCTAGACTTGTTGTAAAGGGGTTTGCACAAAAGAAAGGTATAGATTTTGATGAAATATTTTCTCCTGTTGTTAAAATGACTTGAATTAAGACTATTTTAAGTCTTATGGTAGTAGAATATTTACATCTTGAACAATTAGATGTAAAAACATATTTTCTCCATGGGGGTTTGGAGGAAGAGATTTATATGCAACAACCACATGGATATGAGGTAAAAGGGAAGTAAAATTTGATATGCAGGTTAAAGAAGATCTTGTATGGCCTAAATCAAGCTACAAGGAAGTGGTCTTTGAAGTTTGACAGGTTTATGATAGAACAAGGTTATAGTAGATGTCATTTTGATCACTGTATTTATTTTGAAAAGCTAGAAAATGGAAGCTATATTATCTTGCTATTGTATGTACATCACATGCTTGTTGTAGGGTCTAATATGCAGTATATAAATGTGCTCAAGAAGTAATTAGATAATTCATTTGCGATAAATAATTTGGGTTCTGCAAAGAAAATCGTTGGTATGCGAATAACAAGAGACAGGAAAAATCACAAATTGACATTGTCTCAGGGTGAGTACATAGAGAAGGTGTTGGATAGGTTTAGAATGCAGAATGAAAAACTAGTTAGTACATCTTTGGCCATCCATTTCAAATTATCTAAGTAAATGTGTCCCAAGACACAGGAGGAGATATAATACATGTCCAGGGTCCCTTATTCATTAGCAGTCGGTAGCTTGATGTATGAAATGGTTTGCACAAGACCAGATATTGCACATGCAGTGGGAGTTGTGAGCAGTTATATGAACAATCCAGGTAAAGAATATTGGGAGGCAGTAAAGTGGATTCTCAGGTATTTGAGAGGTACTTCTACTCATGCATTATATTTTGGAGGTTCAGACACTATTCTACAGGGATATGTTGATCCAGATATGGCAGGTGATAAAGATAACAAGAGGAGCACCATAGGGCATTTTTTTACTATAGGTGGAACAACAGTAAGTTGGATTTTGAAACTGCAAAAGGTTGTTGCACTTTCAACAACATAAGAAGGTTATGTTGATTCTATAGAGGCTAGTAAGGAAATGATTTGGTCACAGAGTTTTATGAAGGAATTGGAAAAGAAGCGGGAGAATAGTAGGTTATACTGTGACAATGAGAGTTTCATTCATCTTGCAATGAACTTGGCCTTCATTCGAAGAATAAGCATATAAAAATCAGGTACCATTTCATATGATCTGTCTTGGAAGATGGAAATTTGAATTTGGAAAAGATACACACTAGCCAAAATCCTGCAGACATGTTAACAAAAGGAGTAACCAGGGAGAAACTGAGTTCCTGCTCAGTTTCAATTGGTCTTCAAGCATGAAGGTGAAGATGATAAATTTTCCAAGTCCAAGAAGGATCATAATCCATCAGATACATCATCAATGGAGTTGTTGAGATTAGTATCCAAGTGGGAGATTGTTGGTTGTGGAGCCTGATTATCTTCCTGATTCAGAGGCCTTTGTAATTTCATAGTAAATATGGACTGTTCATTATAAGGTCACAGATCCGACAGTAGAAGTTATGTTAGGGTTTTTTTCCCTAGAAGGAAACCCTCTCTTATGAGGGAAATGTATTATGGATATGTATCATTACAAATATTGCATTCTGAGTGAGGAGACTATGAGAGAAAGAAGAGGAAGTTACAACGGGTGTGTTGTAGGTTGTATCCCTTCATTTGCTGGATAATAATAAAGTAAGGAACTGGAAATTTCTCTGGTGTACGTAGACCACACTGGGTGAACCAAGAATATATGTGTCTCTATTGTATTGGGTATCTTCTGTGTTTTATTTTCACATTTGTTTTTATTTTATTGCTCCGCGATCCTGTTTTTCTAACATATTTCCCTTTTTCTGGTAATTTTTATGGGTAATTCATTGTAATATATATCCTTTCATTTTGTTTCAAAAATAATATGGATCAATATATAACTCCTCTACTTCTCTTATTGTCCACATGTTCATTGGCTCGGATGAAGTTTCCTCAATTTCAAAAACAATTGTTTTCCTGCTTGGTAAAAAAACATAAAACGAGTCCTTTTTATGCTGCCTTTTGACTGCAAAAATTTTCCCTTGAAATTATGAAATTTGCCAACTAATATTTGCATTCATGCTATACTCAACTCCATTTTCAACCTTTCCACTATCCCAAGAAATTATTTGGTCTTCACTCCCTCTTTGAATTGACATCAATATTTGTTTACATTCTGCAAATTCACATTTTTTACAGTCCTCTTTTGTATCAACAATATCCTTCACAAGATTTTTTTAAAATATTCTTCCTTCATCCCAAGTCTTCATTCCATTGGATTTCTCTCTTCGTCCTTATCGCAGTCATACCTATCAATTTTCAACAAATTTATTTTGTGGACCCAACCCCCTTCCAACACCCTTATTTGGGATTTACCCCATTGGATTCAACTCGTCACCCTGATCGTTGTGATACACTTCACCCATAATCCATTTTTTGTGTGGTCCCACCCGCCCCTTTTCATGTTCCCTTGTCATCGTGGCCCATACCCGTAGCCAAGACTTGGAAGCTTGCTTCAATACCTTGCACTCTAATTTCACAGAAACCCAATAAGAAGTGCGACAACTCAGTGCCAATATTGTCTCCATCAATCAAAAAATGCATTCCTCCATAGTTTCCTCAATCATTGCCTCAATCACGAAACTCAAACAAGACCTCAAACAAGACATGACTACCCAGCTTGAATCAGTCACTATGATGATCTGTGCCAAGTTGCATATCCTTGCATATCTTCCCTTATCTGACCCACCTTTGCATACCGAAGGTGAAACTTCCTCTCATTCCCAGAATTTTCAGCCCCATCACTTTCAGCGTGACCTACGACTTCCGCATGTGGATGTGACCAAATTTGATGGCTCAAATCCCACTAGCTGGGTAACTCAAATAGAACATTATTTCTCTTTGTATGGCATTACGGATGAGTTGGCCAAACTTCGATATGGTGTTCTCCATCTAGATCAAGAATGTTGGCAATGGTGGCAATGGAGAAAAAATGTCCGCCAAGGGTATATGGCTTGGACACACTTTGTGGCAGAGCTTTATGAATGCTTTGAAACTGACACCAACCATTTAGGTTGTTTGACAAAGTTAAAACAATCTGGCATAGTGGAAGACTTTATAGCTGCTTTTGTGTGACTGGATTTTCGTACATAGGGAATGTCTGATATTTTTTTCTAAGAATTTTTATCAATGGCCTCAAGGATGAGATTCATTCCCATGTCCTCATGGCTTGACCTCAGAGTTGGGAAGATGCTAATAAAAGAGCTAAGGAAAAACACCGTGTTGTCTCTTCTCAAAACTGAAAACCCTCCTTTATTCCTCACACTAAACTAGTAACTCCCATTCCTCCTTCTACTCCACTAAAGACCCAGAAATTGACCAGGGCCGAAATGGATGAACGCCAACTCAAAGGTCTTTGTTATAATTGTGATGACAAATATTTTTCGGAACACAAGTGTAAGGAACAAAATATTTTTATGGCAATCTCGGAGGATGTTTCAGAAGAAGATGTTGAGGCTCCCCTTGTGTCCATGTCACTTGAGCCCATTGACATAACCCCTCCCTCAGACCCTCCCGAAGTAGAACCAATCATTTCCCTAAATTCTCTCACTGGATTTTCTGCTCCCCAAACCCTCAATATAATTGGTTACATCAAGCATAGGAAGGTCATCATTCTTGTTGATAGTGGAAGCACCCATAATTTTATTCATCGCCGCATTGCCCAAGAAACTAATTACTATATCTGGGCAGTCAATAATTTTCAAGTCATGATTGCCAATGGAGGATCCATGAAATGTGGAGGGCGTTGTGAAAATGTGTGTCTCCAAATTGGTGAATACAACCTGAAATCTCATGTGTTTTCTATCGACATGGGCGGTTGTGACATTGCGTTGGGTGCATAATGGCTAAGGACTTTGGGTCCCATTCTCATGTTTTTTAAGGAATTAACAATGCAATTCGACCAGCAGGGCCAACCATATAATTTCCAAGGCATCACTGTTGGTTCCCCAGAGATCATTAGTTCCCATCGCATGGAAAATCTGCTCAAAAAAGGTCATTCTAACATTATTTCCCAACTCCATGTCATACAAGAAACTGAGACACCCTCTATGTCACAAGACCTTCAATCCATCCTCTCTAAACATCAAGTGGTTTTTTCCACTCCCCAGGGACTCCCTCCTTCCCATGGTTTTCATGATCATTCCATTCCCCTTGTCCCAGGAAACTTCCTCCCAACATTCATCCCTATCGTCACCCCTTTTCCCCAAAAAAATGAAATTGAGAAAATTGTTCAAGAACTGCTCAATGCAGGTGTTATCCGCCCTAGTACGAGCCCTACTCTTCTCCTGTGGTCATGGTCCTTAAGAAATAAGGTTCTTGGCGCATGTGTCGTGACTTTTGCACCCTCAACAAACTCACCATTAAATACAAATTTCCCATCCTTGTCATTGATGACCTCTTGGATGAATTGAGTGGCACCCGGTTCTTTACTAAACTTGATCTTCATTCTGGATACCACCAGATCTATATGAAAGAGGCATACATTCCTAAGACTACATTTAGAACTCATGAGGGCCACTATGAGTTTTTGGTCATGCCCTTTGTTCTGTGTAATGCTCCCTCCACTTCCAAAGCCTCATGAATCATGTATTCCGTCCTTTTCTCCGTCATTTTGTCTTAGTTTTCTTTAATGATATCCTCATCTATAGTAAAACCTGGACAACCCATATTTCTCATGTGGATCGATTTCTCCATCTACTCTCTCAACATCAACTTTTCCTCAAACAATCTAAATGTGCTTTTGGAACCTCGAAAGTTGAGTACTTGGGTCATCTTGTTGGCAAGGCCGACGTCAGGGTGGATCCTAAAAATATTGAAGCTATGCAAGATTGGCCTCACCCAAAGATTCTCAAAATTTTGTGTGGATTTCTGGGTTTAACAAGTTATTATCGCAAGTTTGTTAAGAATTATGGAAAGATTGTGTCACCTCTCATTGCACTGCACTCCTTAAAAATAATTCTTTCACTTGGACTCTAGGAGCTGCTCGAGATTTTCAAATCTTGAAGATGGCCATGTGCACAACTCCAGTCCTGGCCCTTCTCGATTTCACAAAGACCTTTGTCCTCGAATGCGATGCTTCTAGGAAAGGAAGTGGTGTTTTCCTTATGCAAGAGGGTTGGCCTTTACCAACAAACAAATGTTCGAGTGAAATTTGGGCAAATCAATCTATGAAAAGGAAATGTTAGCTATTTTGCATGCCATGGATCTTTGGCGCCCTTATCTATTGGGGCAACGCTTCCAAATTAAGACAGATCATCAAAGTCTCAAGTATTTTATGGAACAATGCATTTCCTCCCTAGAGCAACGCAAATGAGTGACTAATCTCTTTGGATATGATTATGAGATCATTTACAAAAAAGGCAATGACAATGTGGTTGTTGATGCACTTTCCAGAAAATATGAAGATGAAGGGTCCCTTTTTTCTCTCTCCTTCATTGTACGAGATTGGCTCCAAGTTGTTCGCCAGGAATGGCTACACGATCCCAAAATTTCGCATCTAATACAACAATTGCAGTCCAATTCTCCAGTTTCCCCAGGTACTCTTGACTTAATGATGAGCTTCGATACACAGGTCGTTTGTATTTAAGTAAACAATCAAAACTTAAATCCACGGTACTTTTTGAGCTTCATGCTACACCCACAACGGGGCACTCCGAGTTTACCAAAACCTATGACCGGATCAAACGTTCTTTTTTCTAGGATGGTATGAAACAGGACGTTCGTAATTTTGTGGTTGAATGTAATGTTTGTTAATGCAACAAGGGAAAAACAATCAAATTTCTTGGCACACTACAATTGATTCCAATTTCACCTGCTATTTGGCAGGATATCTCTATGGATTTTATTGTAGGCTTACCTAAATCAAGAAATAAATCATTCATCATGGTGGTAATTGATCATATTTCCAAGTATGCTCATTTCTATGCTCTTCAACACCCATTTACAACATCCACTATGGCTCAACTTTTCATGGATCGGGTCTTCAAGCTTCGTGGCATGCCACATTCTATTGTTTCTAATCGTGACCCAACTTTCACCAACAATGTTTGGCAAGAACTGTTCAAGATACAAGGCACCCAATTGCATCTCAACACAACTTATTATCCCTCGACTGATGGTCAAACTGAAATTGTCAACAAGTGTTTGGAATTATATTTGAGGTGTTTTGCATCGGAAAGGAAAAATCAAAGGGCTCAATGGTTACCACTAGCTGAATGGTGGTACGACACTTCATACCATATATCTACCTGCATGTCTCCTTTTGAAGCGGTATATGGACAAATCCACCTTCATTTCTCTCATATTTTCCAGGTGTCTCAAAAGTCCAGGCGATTGACCAAACACTTACAGTTCGAGAGGATATTCTTCGTACCCTCAAAGAGAATTTGGTCATTGCCCAAAATCGCATGAAGCAACAAGAAAATCAAGGTCACTCTGAACATCAATTTGCAGAAGGGGATCAAGTGTCTCTTCGATTGCAACCTTACAAGTAAAATTCCCTCAAGGTTGACCATTTTCAGAAATTGGCGCCCAAATTTTATGGTCCTTATACCGTTCTCAAGCGTGTGGGATAGGTGGCCTATCAGTTAGCTTTGCCCAATCATTATAAGCTCCATCATGTTTTTCATGTTTCCTTCTTAAAGAAGGTGATTGGAACTAAGTGCCAAACTCAAAAAAACCTTCCCAAGTTGGACGAAGAAGGCTCCATTTGGCTACAACCACAAGCAGTTTTGGACCAGCGTGAGCGTCGTCTGCGTCAGCGAACCATCAAGGAAGTGTTAATCCAGTGGCAAGATACAACTCCAACATATTCCACTTGGGAACCAACTACCATTCTGCAACAATTTACTCATCTCAAGCCTTGAGGACAAGGTTGTTTTTAAGGGCGAGGACATGTTAGGGACCTAACCCCTCATGTAGGTAGAATAATATATTTCCATGTAATAAAGTTCAATATTAATAAGCCCTAGCAATAAGGAAGAATAAATCCAATGTAAGAATAGCTAATAGAAGCTTTCGCTTCTAGAAGGATCTTCCTCTAGATGGTTCTTTTGATAGACATATTTAGTATAAATAGGAGTCGAGGGTATGCGAAATTCTCTGTTGGATATTATTGTAATAGAGCTCTGCTTTGCTGTAGGTTTCCCTCTCGAATAGGAAAGTCAACATTACTCTCAGTAATCAAAGTGCTCTTTCTAGTGTTATTCTGGTATCATTTAGGTATTATTGTGGTGTTGTTCTAGTTATATTGTTGTTCATCTGCCATTTCCAGCTATTTATTTTTGTTCTGCATACTTTTTTATATCTGGAATATTACACTATCTCTTTAGCTTCTACATGAGTGGATACAACATTGTGGCATCATAGGCTTGGAAACATGAGTGAGGAGGGGATGCAAATACTTCACAAAATAAATTTGTTTCCAGATCTTAAAAAAATTGATTTAGATTCCTATGAGAATTGTGTTTATGGAAAATAGAAGAGAGTCAGATTTCTCAGAGTCAGAAAAGAAAAGAAGAGTGAAAGGTTAGAGCTTGTGCATACAGATGTATGGGGATCAACTTAGGTATCATCTCTTGGTAGCTCTCTTTATTATGTTACTTTTATTGATGATGCAACTAGAAAAACATGGGTTTATTGCATTCAACAAAAATCTGATGTTTTTTATACTTTTAAGAAGTGGAAAGCTTTGGTCGAGAATGAGATAGGAAAAAGGTTGAAGTCTATCAGATCATAAAATGGAGGTGAATATCACAGCAAGAAGTTTGATTATTACTATTCATACCATGGGATTCATAGAGAGAAGACAGTTCTAGGAACACCACAAGAAAATGGTGTGTCAGAAAGGATGAACAGGACAATCATGGAGCGTGCAAGGAGTATGATATTGCATGTTGGTTTTCCCTTATAGTTCTGGGTAGATGTTGTAGATAATGTTGTTTACTTAATAAACAGAGGGCCTTCAAGCTCTTTGGATGGTAGAATTCCAAAGGAGGCATGGAAAGGTAAAAAGGTAAACTATTCCTTTTTGAATACTTTCTGTTGTGAACCATTTGTCCATATTGATAAAGAGAATAGAACAAAGCTTGAGGAAAAATCCAAGAAGTGTACCTTTATTGGATATAATGTTAATGATTTTGGTTATCTCTTATGGGATTATGAAAATCACAAAATCATTAGGATTAGAGATGTCATATTCAATGAGAAGGTTATGTACAAACATCAGTTGCAAGGAAAGATACAAGAAAAATAAAAACCAGAATACACAGTGCTTGATGAGATCACTGAAGAAGAAATTCCTAAGGTACCAGAAAATCAAAATGTACAACAACATGAGCAACATGTACCTCAAACTCCTACAAGTGTTGTTATAATATCTACCAGGTTAAGTGGACCCCCTGAATGATACTCTCCTTCATTATATTATTTATTGTTCATTGATTCTGGTGAACCATAATGTTATGAAGAGGCAATGCAGGTAGACACTAAAAATAAGTGGTAGCAAGGAATGAAAGAGGAAATGGATTCCATGGTACATAACCAGACTTGGGATTTGGTTCAGTTTCTTGCAAAAAAAAGAGCATTACAGAATAAATGGGTTTACAAGTTGAAGGAAGAAGATGGAGGAAAAAATCGGTACAAGGCTAGACTTGTTGTAAAGGGGTTTGCACAAAATAAAGGTATAGATTTTCATGAAATATTTTCTCATGTTGTTAAAATGACTTCAATTATGACTATTTTAAGTCTTGTGGCGGTAGAATATTTACATCTTGAATGATTAGATGTCAAAAAATATTTTCTCCATGGGGATTTGGAGGAAAAGATTTATATGCAACAGCCACATGGGTATGAGGTAAAAGGGAAGGAAAATTTGTTATTCAGTTTGAAGAAGAGACTGTATGGCCTAAATCAAGCTCCAAGGCAATGGTATTTCAAGTTTGACAGGTTTATGACTAGAAACAAGGTTATAGTAGATGTCATTTTGATCACTGTGTTTATTTTGAAAAGCTAGAAAATGGAAGCTATATTATCTTGCTATTGTATGTAGATGACATGCTTGTTGCAGGGTCTAATATGCAGGATATAAATGTGCTCAAGAACAAATTATCTAATTCATTTGCGATGAAGGATTTGGGTGCCGCAAAGAAAATCCTTGGTATGAGAATAACAAGAGACAGGAAAAATCGCAAACTGACATTGTCTCAGGGTGAGTACATAGAGAAGGTGTTGGAGAGGTTTAGAATGCAGAATGAAAAGCTAGTCAGTACACCTTTGGCCATCCATTTCAAATTAACTAAGTAAATGTGTCCCAAGACATAGGAGGAGATAGAATACATGTCCAAGGTCCCTTATTCATTATCAATTGGAAGCTTGATGTATGCGATGGTTTGCACAAGACCAGATATTGCACATGCAGTGGGAGTTGTGAGCAGGTATATGAACAATCCAGGTAAATAACATTGGGAGGCAGTAAAGTGTATTCTAAGGTATTTGAGAGGTACTGCTACTCATGCATTATGTTTTGGATGTTCATGAACTTTTCTACAGGGATATGTTGATTCAGATATGGAAGGAGATAAAGATAGCAGGAGGAGCACCACAAGGTATGTTTTTACTATAGGTGGAACAAAAATAAGTTGGATTTTGAAACTACAAAAAGTTGTTGTATGTTCAACAACAGAAGCAAAGTATGTTGCTGCTATAGAGGCTAGTAAGGAAATGATTTGGTTACAGAGTTTTATGAATGAATTGGGAAAGAAGCAAGAGAATAAAAGGTTGTACTGTGACAGTGAGAGTGTCATTCATCTTGCAAATAACTCAGTCTTCCATTCGAAGACTAAGCATATACATCTCAAGTACCATTTCATACGATTTGTCTTGGACGATGGACATTTGAAGTTGGAAAAGATACACACTAGTCAGAATCCTGCAGACATGTTAACAAAGGCAGTAGCCAGGGAGAAACTGAGTTCCTGCTCAGTTTCAATTGGTCTTCAAGCATGAAAGTGAAGATGAGAAATTTTCTAGGTCTAAGAAGGATCGTAGTCCATCAGTTACATCATTGATGGAGTTTTTGAGATCAACCTCCAAGTGAGAGATTTTTGGTTGTGGAGCCTAATTATCTTCCTGATTGAGAGGCCTTTGTAATTTCATAGTAAATCTGGACCGTTCATTATAAGGTCATAGATATGATAATAGAAGTTATTTTAGGGTTTTTTTCCCTAGAAGGAAACCCTATTTTATGAGGGAAATGTATTGCGGCTATGTATCATTACAAATAATGTATTCTGAGTGAGGAGACTATGAGAGAAAGAAGAGGAAGTTACAACGAGTGTGTTGTAGGTTGTATCCCTTCATTTGCTGGATAATAATAAAGGAAGGACCTGGAAATTTCTCCGGTGTACATATCTCACACTGGGTGAACCATGTATATCTATGTCTCTATTGTATTGTGTATCTTCTTTGTTTTATTTCCGCATTTATTTTTATTTTGTTGCTCCGCGATCCTATTTTTCTAACATATTTCCTTGTTTATGGCAATTTTTTTGGATAATTCATTATAATATCTCTGCTTTAATTTCGTTCCTAAAATAATCTGGATCAATATTTAACTCCTCTACTTCTCTTATTGTCCACATGTTCATTGGTTCAGATGAAGTTTCCTCAATTTCAAAAACAATTGTTTTCCTGCTTGGTAAAAAAACATAAAACCAGTCTTTTTATGCTGCCTTTTGACTACAATTTTTTTCCCTTGAAATTATGAAATTTGCCAACTAATATTTGCATTCATGCTATACTCAACTCCATTTTCAACCTTTCCACTATCCCAAGCAATTCTTTGGTCTTCACTCCCTCTTTGAATTGACATCAATATTTGTTTACATTCTACAAATTCACATTTTTGACAGTGCTCTTTTGTATCAACAACATCCTTCATAAGAGTTTTAAAAACTCTTCTTCCTTCATCACAAGTCTCATCCAAACTCTTCTTGCGAATGAGCGTAGCCATAACATCTCTTCTCAGAAACAAATCTATCGCCATTCTAACGAGTCTTGCACTCTGTATTTTTACAGTCTCTGTACATTTCTTTCATTAATAGAAATCATGTATTATTTTGTTGGTTGTGGAGCTTGATTATCTTCCTGGTTCATAGGCCTTTGTAATTTCATAGAAAATCTGGACCATTCATTATATGGTTGTAGATCTGATGGTAGAAGTTATTTTAGGGTTTTTTCCCCTAGAAGGAAACACTCTTTTATGAGGGAAATGTATTGCGGCTATGTATCATTACAAGTATTGTATTCTGAGTGAGGATACTGTGAAAGAAAGAAGAGAAAGTTACAATGGGTGTGCATCAAGACTCATCAATCAAACTTTGTTCTTTTTCCTTAATAGAATTAAAAAATAATAAGCATTTTATACTTCCCATGATCATGTACCAATGATCATTTGCATCAACACTGTCAAGTTCTATGCAACCCTACTTCAACCATATCATAAATCTATAAGTTGGACCATCTTTAAGCCATATGTCTTTCCTCATGTTTTCATTTCTTTCAGATTTATTCTGGTTGTCTTTGACCTTTATGTATTGTATCTCTTATGTCTTCAATTTGTTTCTTTGATGCTTGTCACTTGGTAAGGAATTATCTCTACCATCAAACCATAAGTTGTACTGGTTGTTCCAAACTTTTATTTTATCATATCTTTTGTCACCTTAGAGCATTCTCTTCTTATTATCAATATTTCAATAAGGTACCGTGTGAGAGTTGTAAGAGTTCTCTCCCACTTTTCTTCACAAATATCTAAGGCATATAGTTTCCTTGTCCAATATTCTTGTTGTTTTATGGAAGGTTGATTTCTTCCACCCTCATTTCTATGCATACATGCACATTCAACAAACACATTACAAAATACGCTTTCTGCAAGACATCCTTTGAGAGTTCATTTTCAATTTCCAATGTATTTCGTTCTTCTCTCGGATTATCTTTGGAAAATTTATATTTTTTTGTCTCATCATGAATATGGGCTTCTTCTTGAACTTTTAGTTCATCTCCTACAACTTTATGGATATGATTGACAACCTTATCACTGTTCCATAGAAAAGTTCTTTGCTCTACATAAATTTCTTCATGAATATCCTCATAAGTCATCCTTCTTCTTTTCTTGATTGCATGAGACAATGGTGTCTCCTTTTTCTTCATGATAAATTCTTGGTTGTCTTCTTGTCCTTGATTATTCATAGCTTCCTTTGGACTAGATGCAATGTCTTTAGTTGAGTTCTCCCTATAATCTCCTCTTTCACCATATTCACAAATTTGCAGTACATGCACTTTCTTCTCTTTTGCCAATTTCTAATTGTTTCGAATAATGGATAAAATTCCTTCAAAAATAATTAAATAATTATTTATCAAGAGAACATATAGCTAACTGATTATACCTATGAGTATACTCTTCCTTTCATAAAATTGTAGAATCTCAAAATGAACTCCTTCATGGCCTTCTCCAATATTGTTTTCATAGACCAATGTTGAACTCTCTTCTTCTATGACAATTCTTTGAGACTGTCCATCTTCAGAATATGCTATCTTCTTCTCTTCATATGCAAATTTCTTCTTTTCTTGAACTTATACTTCTACCACTATCTCTTGTATTTTTTCATCTTCATTATCTTTGATACCTACAATTATACACTCACACAAACAATTAGTTTGAAATGCAACATATTCTTCTTCCTCACTTGATGTCATTGAAATCCTTTCCTTGTGATGGTATAATCACACAATCATATAATCATCATTCTCTCCTAATATTGAACCAAGTTTAGGTTCACAAAAGTGAACTTTTCCTCCATGCTCAATTCTATTGAATTTCCTCTCTGTCTTCATCCAGGCCTTCATATTTTGCATCAACTTCTTGGAAAACAACTTCATAACATCCTAGTTGACCTTTTTTCTCACATTCCATCCATGTTTCATATCTTCTCTTATCTTCTCCTCTAGAAGTTGTTTTATATCACTGAATTGTTCTCTTAACTCAACCATCTCTCTGTTAAAGTATTCATCACTCATCTTCTTATGTTTGCCAACTGCCTTGGCATCTGCTTCCTTCTTTTCGTGGCTTCTTTATGCATTCTTCCTTTGATTTTCCTTAGTCATGTTCATCTTTCCTTTTGTGATCTTCTACATGCTCATTGTGAGCTACAACCAAGCCTCTTCCTTGTATTCAGTGTCAAAAACTGCTACTCAATACCTCATCAAGATTTTCCTCTTGAGCTTGATATTTTGGTATCATTGTTTCTCTTCATCTGGAACCTTTTGAGCAGTCCCTTGCTCCTCTCTAAATTTTTCACTCTTCTCACACTCTTCTTCTTCTAATAACTTCCATTGTTCTCTTCACTTTCAGTCTTCAGCTGGAAAATTTCTTATAACACTCCTTGTTGCAAGTTCTTCTACCACAAGCTTTCAATTGAGAGCTTCTCCTACTCCCTTCTCTTCTATCACAACTTCTCTATTCCTAATCCTATGTTATAATACTATGTTTGTTTCTAACTACATATACAATTTCTTCATAAGGTTTTAATGCCTATAATATCTTCTTCCGTGATCTTGTTCTCCAAACATTCTTTCTCACTATATCCTTGGATGGAATAACTTCAATTTATATTACTTCCAAAGTCCCTTATTTACATAACTCATCTATCCTATTCCACTGTACACTTCTACAAATACCCTATTGTAGATTTCACCTCTGATTTCTTTCCATGTATAAATCCTTGAGTTCTTGTCTCCCAAAGAACAAACTTCCTCAAATCATACCACTATGTATTGCAAAACTAAACCTGCTATAAGGTGGAATTTTCACACACATTGAGCACAAATTTCAGTCTCGATAATCCAAAAGAGTGATATTTTTTCTCTGATACCACTTGATAGCCCCACCAGGGTCAATGCCTATAAGTCAAAGTCTTCAAAATTCTGATATTCTTAATCCAATCTATGCTCAGTTTCCTACAATAATAGAGTCTTCGACCCTATGGTGACTTCTTATATTACCATATTCAATCTCTTTTATTCCTGGTACTTAAATATCCATATCAAGACCCTTTTTCCCTCCTTTAGAACCAAAGGCTAAGACCACATTCAAATTTTAAAACACACTTCTACCTTTTCCCTCACACGGCCATAGACTCAAAACCACGGGCTTTTGAATTCGAGCATTCAAACTCCCATCATTTAGCACTCTTCATTCAATGTATGACCATAGGCGATGATTACGGGATATTCTTTTCACAAATGGTTAGAATTGGTTTTCAAAACCACAAAGGGAAATGTGAAAGTATGTAACTTTGACACATGTCTCAACAAAATCCTCGAGTTTCCCCTTTTCACAAAGTGACCTTATTGTTAAACCTCAGGAAATTTAGATTTGTGAGAAGATCTACGTCGTTGCTCTCGTTCCAACCACGATCTGATGGTCTCTATTCAGACTGGCATTAAAATGAGGATCATTTATCTTGGAATTGATTAACAATCAAGGAACGAAAATCAAAACTTGTTTCTAAATGGATTTGATACACTTCAGATAATTGTTATTGGCTCACGATCGAGTTGGAATTATACACTCAATATCCTAGTTTTTTCCCAACATATGGGTTTCAATTTCAAGACCTCGATGCGATGAAATTTAAACTAGACTTCACCTTATCTGCATAATATGCAAGTTGATCCTATAGACAGAGGAATCCAAACTTGTTCTTCATACAAGGGAAATAAAGTTCGATATAAAAAGACAAGAATCTATTCAACTATACAATAGACATACACACTCTGAATCTACTTAAATTCATTTATCTGACACTGAAATTTACAAGGATTCATTCATCCTTTCTAAACTTGATTTGACTTCATTAGCCTTTCATAAGTCTTTTGGCCATGGTTGGCCTTCACACACACACAACTCTCTATATCTGTAACTTGAATGCCTTCAAGGCTTACAAATTAAAACCCAAAGGATTCTGAAAATATAATTAGTTCAGATCCTATCATTTCTTCATAAAAAACTCCTAAGATCCATGAGGTTCACAATATGTTGAGGAAGATTTATAAAATCACTTACTCACCTCAAATACTTCTCTAGATCTATACAATTCTCGAGATATACACATTACTCAATCTCAATTCAACTTCTAGAACTCAGTTACAATATTAGGAAAATAAAATAATTAAATTAAGGGAACCCACTCCCTTTAGTAAATTGAAAGATCCCTTAGGTATTTTTCATTCTTTAGTTTCATGATGAGATTGCTCCTACATCATTTCTCCATTTATCATAATTATAATGTTATGAGATTCATCTCTCCTATGCTTCTGAATTTGTTTAATTAACTTCCAATTGAATCATTAGTTTTCCCCTGGTTTTGTTTCTACATAAGGTTTTCCTTATATAGAATGAAAGATGTAAACTTATTTCATGTAGTTGAAAATCCTTAGCTTAAAAGTATATTTTAACTTGTGAATTAGATTCATTTTCTTCTAACACATGCTATATGAGGACTTTTATTAAACCCCGTGCATATTTATAATGTTTCATTTGATTTCATAGCAATGCAGTTTGCTTTTCAATATTCTGCACATCTATTGATTCTGATTGAGCTTTATCTAAAGTAGCATGTGTGATAGAAATCCCAGTTGATAACAATTATGTTAAATTTCCTCTCTTTGTATCCACTACTTGCTCCTCGATAGGGAAAATCACAATGTTATCTAAACCAATTCTCTTTTTTATTGGGGTTTTCTTAACATTTGTCTTTTTCCTTTTATTATAATAAATTAGTTCTAAGTTTGCCACCTCATCTATAGGATCAATAAAATTTGGATCACTTCATGATAGAAGATTTTCCAAGTTTCTAGAAGTAGTTATTTATTACATTAAAATATCATTTTCCTTTACCATCTTTAATTGAGGTTATACCTTATTTTGGGATTACCAAATCCTCCATAGTTAGATCAATCAAATTGCCAATAGGAGGTTTCTTAGTCTAGGTTTGTTACTACATGGAATGTGTTGAACTTATGCTTATATTGAGAAGGGGGGGTGAATCAATATAAGATACTTTTTACCTTAAATGAGCATTCATCAATTATTCATTAATTTTAAAACAATAAATGCATGTAAACTCAAATCACAGTACACAGAGTTTAATTTGGAAACCCTTGTGGGAGAAAACCACAAAAAAATTATATTTATAAATGTATGTAGGAACCAACCTACTATTACAAATCTTGTAGGCACCAACCTACTAGAGACACTAATATCTTTAGCTAAGCACCAACTCAACAAGATATTGTGTAGGCACCAACCTACTAGAGACACCAATCTCCTCAATTGAGCACCAACTCAGTAAAACCTATATAGGTACCATTCTAATATCTTCATACACAAAGTACTTTTTATTTCACCTGCATGTTTCATACATCATGCATTTCACAACATCATCATACCCTCAACTTTCATGCTTCAACGCCTCTCCTTACTTCATACCCCAGACATAGCTTCAAACCCTAGTCATATTTATCCTTCATGCCATAATGAACCTCATAGCATCATTCTGTTAAGCCCTAATGTTGGCCCATTACCCCTTAATTGGGGCATATTAGATTAGTAATGCTATTTTATTTATGTTGGCTTAGGCCATTATTTGTAATTTAGATTAGTAATGTTATTTTAATTATGTCGGCTTTAGGCCATTATTTGTAATTATACCTCCTAGTCTCCTATATATACCAATGAGACATTTTCATTTTGAATCATCTTGTACTTGAACATTTTAAGTGGGGTAAAAGGAGGTTGCCCCCTCGAAGAGGCTTATTATCTGAAATTATCTCAGTTTCAAGTCGTTGAGTACTTTTCTTGTGGTTTTTCCATGCTATATTGATGTTTGGTTCTTAACATATGGTATCAGAGCTCAAGGTCTTGGGGTTTCTCTGCTACATCTGAGACACCGTGGAATTTTTGCTATAACTCTTTTTCTACAATGTTTCAGAAGGAACCGCTTGGAGGGTATTTAGTATATGGATCAAGGTACGTTGGGTTTAAAATTCAGCTCCTGAGGCCTTATAATTTCGGAGATACAGCCTGTACAAGACAGGGTTATGGAATCATCCTGAAATGAGTCATTGAGGCATTTTCGCTATAAAAATGTTTCTGTAACGTTTCAGACCCTGCCCTCTGGATACCATTTACAGAAATTAGTATTGTATCTGTGGTAAAAAGGTCAGCTTCTAGGTCATTTTAAATTTGTATATACACCCTGTGTAAGATAGGGTATATGACTAGCCCTATTGACTAGTCTCAAGAAGGTGTTCTAGGTAAAACAATCATAACTTCTTCCTAGAGTATCCAAATTGAGTGGGACTGGTTGCATTGGATCGTGG